>JAHHFK020003125.1:0-116485 GCA_024533555.2 Aedes koreicus | reverse complement strand
CTGTTTCTCGTACGTGCCGGCTACTACCCATCCAAATTAGGTCTCATACAGGCCAGGTAGGGTGCTGAATAAAGTTGATCTGACCTTGCTTAAGGACGTTGAAGAACAGTCCGCCTCCAATCAGCATCTCGATCTCATTTGGGCAATGGAAGGCAGCATCGGCTAGTAGGATACCCGGCGGGATGTTCCACGAATCGATGTTCACACGAACGGACGGAATCGTGCCTGTCACCTTCGGAGCAGTGAGGCACTCGACGTTGGTGGCGAAATCGCTGTAACCCGATGTCATTCGCACCACCACCTTGTGATGCATCTTGGACTTGTTGCCTCCGACGCCGATGACGGGAACGCTCGCTGGTTGCTTCGGAATCTTCAATCTTTTGAACTACAGATTCAGCGATGAGGTGGATCTGTGATCGGAATCAACAGGGCTCGTGCACGGTGGACTTGACCATTTTTGGCAGTTAGGTTGACCACCGCTGTCATCAGGAATACCTGCTTGCCCGGTGAGGGATGCTGCTGGAACACGATGTATTCACCGGTTGCCCGGCCACTACAGGTACCGGGTTTACTTCTGGGGGGCTTCGGCGCTTCAGTGGGCTTCACCGGGCTTCTCACGCTGTTCAAAGTGAAGTAACGTGTGGTGTTTTCTTGGAACACTTGGAGCAAGACTTATCGCTGGAACACGCTGCACCACGATGGCCTTTCCGAAGGCAATTGAAGCACAGGTTTGCTTCCTTCAGCTTGGCATGTCGCTGATCCACGGTCATCTTCAGGAAGGAGGGGCACTTGCAGTTCTGGTATTGACCAGAACAGAAATCACACACATATTCCGACGTCACTGCTGCTGCGTTTGACGTCTTGGAAGACACAAACTTGGACGAAGGCGGCTTCTGGCTGGGAACTTTAGGGTTCGTTGAGGCGGGTGCACTCTTCTCACATCTCTCTAGGATAACGCATCGCTGTTTCAGGAACTCGATCGTCTCCTCGTATTTTGGAAGCTCTGTCTGGTCGATGGAAGCTTCCCACAGCTCGCGGGTCTGATCGTCCAATGCATGAGTCAGCACAGTTACCACGAGTAGCTCTGACATTCCTGAGAGCGGCTGATCGAGTTTTTTGAGGTTCTCCATATGGCGCGTAAAGTCATCGACGAGGTTCCGCAGGTCTTTCGACGACTTCTTCGTCATCTTCTTAAGGTTCAGGATACCCAGGATGTGCAGCTCCATGATAAGCCACTTGTTTCCAAACCGCTCCTCCAGGATGTCCCATGCGCGCTGGTAGTTGTTGTTCTGCAGGGTTTAAAGGTCGATCACACTAGCGGCATCTCCTTTCAACGAATTCTCGAGGTGGTATAACTTCAGCGTCCGAATCGGTCGACCGCTGCATCATATCCGAACATGTAACATATGTAACATAAGTCCTGGGAAAAATTCAAAAGCATGGTACTTGAAATCAAACAATCGGATTTTAAAATGCTCTTCAGGGTATTTTATTCTATTAATAAATTGTTGAAAAATATATTTACAGTACGCTCAATGGACCATTATCTTCGATTTTACGCAGTGTACGGCGAACATGTTGAATCAGGTTCTGGACGGTGTCTATGTCTATTTCTTTCATCTTCCGCTTGATTCGATTAACCAATTGTTGCTCATTGTTAGCTTCCCAGCCATTGTCGTACACCATACGTTTGAGAACACTCCAAAAATTTTCAATTGGACGAGCCTGAGGCACGTTAGGTGGATTGTCCTTTTTCGGTACAAATGGTATGTTTTGCTCAGTTAGCCAATCTAATGTTTTTTTCGCGTAATGACAGCTTGCAAGATCCGGCCAAAACATGATTTCGTCGTCAGCGTGATATTTGTTGATGAATTGCTTCAATTTCGGCAAGCATTGGCTGATATACACGTCAGAATTGACAGCTTTGGCCTTGTTTGGGCGTATCAAAGGCGCCGAGATACCCTTCGATGACATGGCTGCCCACACTAACACCTTTGGCTCATATTTCGATTTGCTGGCATATTTAACATCGTCTGGTGTTGTTTTAATGTTAGCAGTATAGAAACCATCGTTGCCACTCAATTCATGGTGCGAAAACGTGAAGTAAGATTCATCATCCAAAATTATGCACTTTCCATTTGCAAAATGCTCGCGACGAAGTGCACGGCAGCATTTTGGTATTTTTTCGAGTTGTTGCTGTGTATATTTTGGTGCACGCTGACGTTTCCGATAGATTACGTTATGTTTTCTCAAAATCCGATGGACTGTCATGTTTGAAACCTGAAATTTTCGTGCTAATTTGCGTGTTGATTGGCCAACCTTGTTTTCAGCGCTTGACAGCAGTTTTTTCGTTGTTCTGGCACTCAATTTTGTTGGGCGACCACTTTTCTTTTTATTTTCCGGTTCTTTACCATCACGACAATCTTTCAAAACACGGTATATTGTTGATTTTGATATTGGCTCGTCTTTGAACACGCTCAAAATTTCACTTGTACTAAGCCGTCCAAAAAGGTTGGCGACTTGTGCTCGTAAATCCAGCTTGTACGACATTTTTAATGGAAACTACTGCGCAATTTGAGTTTGACAGTTCAGTAGGAACACAGATGAACGTGACAAGTACATTGGTTGACATCTGTGTGTTTGTTAATGCTGTCAAATAAACGCCTGAAAGTATTCCCAGGACTTATGTTACACATGTTACATGCCAAACAAAAGCAGCGTTAAACTTATCTTTATCGAAACTTTTCACTCGACCTGTGCACTTCTCCTCTTCAACGACGTCAATCAAACCCATTAGCAACCCGTCACCATGATGAGCTGCTTATAATCAACTGACAAAGACACAACAAAAATGCTCCAAAATGGCCATTTACCAACAGACATCACTCCATCAGCTCTAGAAGGCTTATCCCCACCAAAGCAGCTTTGCCCAATTTTTCCGCATTTTCCAAAATGATTTTCCTGCCTCCTGCTAACACCGTGTCTCCGGATAGTGGAGAAAAATTGACTAACTAACTGGGAGTAAGGGGAGAATCAGAATCGGAACAACTTTATTAGAGCTGTGGTTGGAAGCCATACGATGACCAGCTCCATTGCACGATCAACGGCAGGTGGCATGGATGTGGCTGACAGAAATGCTTCGGGGAAAATACACACATCCATACACCTTAATCCTCCTCTGTTTTCATTCGATAATTACAATGATCAGGCGAGGCGTGAAGAAGGGAACGGGAAAAAAAACGCAACAAAACCTAACAGCTCACTTGGGGTTTTCGATGGCTTTAGCATGCATTTAAGTGCTCATTATTTCCTGCTGCTTTAATTGCATCGTTTTCTTTCATGTCTCCATACATGAGCGCCCCTTCTTTCCGCCTTTTCCAATGAACAATCCTTGTCGTTGCATCAGTGACCGTATGGCTGAGGCTGAAAGAATTAGAGTTCACATAACTAGTGACTCCTCGCTGTGTACGTGTGTGGATTGTAGAGAGACTGTTCAAAAGTCAAATTTTCCAGAACCGTGCGATTGCAAAGAGGAGGGATGGAGAGAGAGAGAAAGAGAACAAGCGAATGAAATAGGTTGGGTCCTGCGACACATCCTGGAGACATGCCAACAGCACCGCTTGGTCTCGACGTGCACAAAGGTTGGCACTCTGAATACACATGAAAACTTTTCCAGGAGTAGTACTTCCGGATCAAGAATTCAGCGACGACGGTAATACGCCAGCAGTGGAACATGAAGCGATGTTGAGTGCACTTCGGTCGATGACGAGTATGTTATGACTGAGAGCCTTTTCGGGTCTGCTGATGTCAGGACTAATACAAAGTCGTTGAATGCAAATTTCACACGGAAAGCACATATTTTGCATGAGCGTTTGCTGGCACCGGGCAATAATATAGCATCGAAGCTTGATTTCGTGTGGTTTCGAATGTTAAAATGCATGTTCTCGTCTTTTGATGTTTCGATCGATTGGCAATTGTAAATTCTGTGCATTTTATTTATCTGATGTCCTTCATTACTACATATACCTGGGAGTCAAAAGTCTCGAGTTCCATTCTCACTTCCAGACAAGTCACAAAACTACGACTATGTCTACGATGGGATATGAACCAGCCCGAGGCTGAAAATCTCGATTATAAAGAAATAAACATAAACCATTAAAGAGATCTCCTCCCGTCGGTGAAGATGAAGCTACAATGCAAGACCATGCAAGAACTTCTTTCGTAGCGTTACTAATGGACTATTTCGTAGATTGCACATTGGAAGCTGTCATGTTGCTAGCTGCATGCTGATAGCGACGGAACCTCTATGCTAGGCCTTAGATAGAAAAGACTGCTGTGATCTGACTCCAAAGGTTATGAGAGAAGGTCATGAATTTTTGCTAGATTTGTCTTGAATTTTTGCCTATCTTGTGGTGCATTGGCATTCCATAGTTCTTTGACGTGTTGTATTTTAGATGTTTAAGGGTCATTATGTTGTTTCAGTGTTGTAAAATGTTTCATTAATCTGTTGTCCTTTAGTTTGTGAACGTCGTTTGTTTATGCTTGGCTTTTTGAAATTTGTTCAGTTGTATTCATGAGCCTAATTAATAAGGGGATTATTCTTACCAAACCATGCAGATCCTGGAGAGTGTGAGTTTTTTAGTGGAATACCTGTAGCTAGAAAAATGAGAAGAAAGATTAGTAAATTCCATATAATTCCAACAACCTTTATTGATTATTTTGACAGAGATGCGTATTTCCTCTACAATGTCTGCAAATTGTAGATGAAATACACGTATCTGTCATGATAAGCAATGGTAGTTGAAATGAAATGGAAATTAATAATTTTTCTTCTCGTTTTTCTAGTTTCATGCAGATCCGTTCTCAAAGTCAATAATTACAGATTATTTCAATTATTGAATTAATAGTCGTGACAATTTCCAACTGATTGAAGCAAAACTCTCGAAAATGTTTTGGGAAATGATTAAATTATTAGCATTTCAAGTTTGAATTTGACGTGAATGTGAAATCTTTGCGGTTTCTTAGGTTTTGCACTCAAATATTCAAAGTTGCGTTCCAAACAGCAATGGTGTAGGCTTTTTATGAATTCAAGCGACCTTAACCTCAAACCGAAACGACTTGATGTTCGATGAAAACAATTAGAGGTGGGTTATATCAGGGATATAACCGCGAGATTCTCGTAGGGCCGCGTTGGTGAATAGTAATGATGGTATTATTCAAATAATAAATGCATATCATAACACATCTGGTTGATAATTATTGAACTGGATAATTTGAGTATTTGGGTATATATGTGGTTGTAGAATTTATCAACTCTTAAAATCCAACTCTTTGCAATTATTATGGCTTTGCTTTGTTTCTTAATAGCTTCACGCTTCCGCTTGCGAGACTCCGCAACGGTCTTCGATTGCATTTGCTGAGAAATTTTTCTGTGAACATAGTAGTCAAACTGGACAATGAAACTTATCACCCTCTTGTTTTGTGCCCACAGAAAATCAAAGCATTAGAAAAGTAAGAACATCTAATGAAACAATTTATCGCTAAAATTTAATTAAGGCGTTTCTGCTTTTGTAAACAATCACTTCGTTTGCTAATTTATCGGAAGTTGAATACAATTCTTCTTTAATAATTTAGAATACAAATCTTCTTTAAAGAGGGCTTAATTTGTATTTGTGACCTTTTGTTCAAGAGAAAATGACTACGAAAGCCATTGTTTACAAAAGCAGATTCGCCCTTATCTAATGTTGGCGCTGAATTATTATTTCATGTTGACCTTATACATTTTGTTTCATATTTCATTTTCTTGATGCCCTTCTTTCTCGGTTATATTATTCAATACTAGTATATGGCATACAATTTTACATTTTCAATTGTGGCATAGGTTAAATTATGAAAATTTCACTCAAACAAAATCTATTTACTGTTAAATTCAATTGATCGTCCTGAAAAGAACGGTGATAAAATCACGCGTTAATCCGTTAAATAAACGAATTTGAACCAGCAGCATGAAGCCGCTGGGGAACACTGAACAAATTTCGTTCGCCCGCGGCTATATACTAACGATAATAGCATAACCAAGAAGAAGGGAGTCACAAAGATGTAGCACGAAGCAAATTCAGTAATAGGGGCAGGGTTGCCACATGCACAGATTTATCTAGATTGACACAGATTTTTTTCAATTTTCTCATACAGATATCTGTATGTAAAGATGACAGATTTTTGAGATAAACCAAGATTTTTAAGATTTTTGAGAATTGTTTGTCCACTTAAAAACCTCAAATTTATAATATGTGTACATTTCAAGATCCAACTATTTACCAATTCTACTTTCATTGTGTTTTTAAGGCTCATGAAGCAAAATAAAACAATTGACACCGACACCAACAACCAATAAACTAGCGATTTAAAATTGGCACCTGCACCACGCAATACATTCTTCCGCTTTCCTGTACAAGAATCTTTGTTTTTGCTTTGATTCGCGTTGTTAATTTAACAGAATATATGAAAGGTTCTTCGATGTGAGCTAAATTTTTAGGGGCACACTAAAGTGACAGCTGACAGTCTGAAAGTCAGTTTGTGCGTGTGCCTCAAAATAATTTCATCATATTTTTTTTCAGATAATCTTCTAATTTTTTATTATAGAATTACTCAAGGATTCTATGAAAAGTTCGCAAACATTCCTTGAGATATTCCTTCTGGCGTTTCTATAGATATTCTTCAGGAGTTTGTAGGCATTCCTCTAGGGATTTTTTCAGGAGTTTCTTCTGGAATCTCACCGGCAGTATTTCAAAATATTCTTGTGGTGATTTTTTGGAGGAATCCCTGAACATGTACAGTTTTGTGATTCTAAAGGAATCTCTGGAGGACACCTGAAAGAACTACACAAAAACTATAACATAATTCTTGGAGAAAATCTTGATTTTTTTGGAGAAATCTAAGAAGAATGTTTTGCATGAATTCCATAATCTTATTTATTTAATTCAGAATTTCAAAAAATCCGCAAGGGGTTTTGAAGAATTATTTTTTAAATTTTGATGTTGATTTTTTAGATTTCTGAAGGCAATCTTACATATAGTTCTCCAAAAAATACTTCAATAATTTCTTCGAGTTTTCCGCTGGAGATGTATTTTTCTCAATGTTCCTTAAGAGAATTTCCTACAGAAATTTCTACAAAAAATACTGTTCTTCCACTTGAGAAGCATTTTCATGCATTCACTCAGAGGAGTTTTGGAAAGTTAGAATAATGTTCTCGATGGTAATTTTTGCTATTCAAAGCGTAGTTGTTTCGAACGTGATTTTTTGTTATCTTTAATGAGCTTTGGATCAGATGGAGCATCGGTAATAATGAGTTCAGACTGATCCGTCCAGAAGCTGCTGAAACGTGACTGTCCACATTTTATAATTATCAAGTGAACTGGCTCCTTCTGCAATCTACGCATACGAAAAGCTGCCATTGTACCTGGATCAGTAGATCCGTTCCGATACAATCCAAGAAACTACAGATCATACAAAGGATCTTGGAATTGAAACCTTTGAAAGTTCTGCATCCATTCACCACCAGATGGCTATCGTCGTATAGTCAATTGTCAAAAGGAATTTGGAACGGTTTTCGGAGCTCGTGATGTTTTTCGCGTTCTAAGCCAACTGCGACAACAATCAAACCACACAGCGCATTTTTTGTCCATCTAATGACAGGATGCCCATTATCAATAAAGCGAACCGTATCTTCTAGTCAGAAGCTCCGGAATTCCCGGACAAATCGGAAATATATATCAGGGTAGCAGCAGGAGAAATGCTTGGTTCCGGATCTCTCGATGATACCAGAAAGGAGGCTTTCTCGATCTGCTGTGCTGCCTATACCGAGTTGGTTAAACAGATCACTAAGCGCTTTGATCTGAACGAATCCAGTTCTAATTACTGCATCAAGCGTTGACTCCAAGATGCTGCACACTTTGAAGGAGTTCTACTGGATAAGATCTTCTTTGAAAGCGGTGAAGAACAGGCCATAGAAGATGAGTTTCGTGAGCTGAGGACGGCAATCATCGGCAACGAAATTGAGGTGGAAGAATCGGATGATTCGAAAGCATGTTGGAAAAAAACTGCTGTGTTTCAAACGAGCAGATGGGAAGAATGCGTTTCACTTGATAAGAAAGTTCATTCCGAACTTTCTACTAATTCCTGTACTACTAGTTTCCTTTAGAAAGATTATCCGTTTTGCTGTGGTGTGATGTAGGGAAACCGATAAACACACTTAAGCCCTATTGAAAAGATCGTTTTGTATCGGCCAATCACAATAAATGTGTTTTGATGAGTATATATCTGTTTTATTTTGCATTCAACTCAATAGCAATTATAAAAAAGAAGTGCATAAGCAGGCACCTGAAAAGTTTCTATTCTACTTTTACAGCACAAAGTTTAAAGCTAAGATTTTTGCCAAGATTTTCTGCAGGAAAACACAGATAAACAAGATGTTTTAATCAGTGAACACAACATTCTATAAGGGCCTTCACAACGCCCGATGGACCAGTAGGGTAGGGACATCTTCGGTCTTCGGGTTTCACCGTCTGGAGCGGGATCAAGCAAGCTGTAATTTTGGTGCAAAATTGTTGCTATTGGCATTCGTAACACACGAGTTTGAAGCAAATATCCAGGAATTTTGTTTCAGCATTGAAAAAATCAATTCATATGCATTCTATTTTCTATTCCTCAATATTTTGAAAATTGTTCAGATACACTGATGCTTCTGCTTTTGAAATTTAAACAGACTTATCTGATATTATCGAAGTGAAACACAATCTGTTGAAACGTCGTATCTAACACGGTGTATTTAGTAATCATGGCATCGTGTCGCCGTATCAAGTGGAGTGTATCTGAGTAGTATGAAACCAAAACGGTGTATAATTTCACTATCTTAAAAATATTAAAAACCATTGATTTACTTTTGCTAGTTTGTTTGTTTTAATCACATACTGGAAATTATTATGCATACTTACTTTTGAAGAACGTTCGAATGTCCATTTATGGTACTACTATATAACAATGAATCAAAGAACTACTTTAAGCTGCAAATAATTTACAAAAACCATTGCGCAATTCACACAATGTTCACTCAACTCACCAATAGAGCAACTTTTAAGAAATCAAATTTAGAATGAGAAGCAATGAACATCGACAATGATTGTGGCTTTCTTTTTGGTTCATGCGAGTGTTCTCGACTGTTATTGGTATGTATTTGATTGACGAATAGCCAAACACTATTCAACTTATTCTTGTTTTATGCCATTGTCATGCGAAACAGTAACAAACTGCATATGTATGTATTCTATCCAGTGATCCACTTTGTTACGAAGATTCTTCTATTTATGAACACGCACCGAACCATTGCACATAAATTCGGCGACGGTTTCGGCGCGTTTTTCTCTCATATTATAAAATATATAAGGGGGTAGCTCATTGAATCTAAGCATCTTGCTGTGAGGTACCTGGTGGGTCTCCATCGATTGCCTGTCGATCTGCCAAATTTGGAAGACGTCTGCATTAGTAAAATAGTTTGTAGGCTACAGTTGTTCAAATTGAAAGTACACGAAAAAAAGTGCGCTGTGCATTTAGTAAATTTAGCCTGCAAAATTATATGACATTATCTTTTATTTTCGTTATTTTCAATAGTTTGAAATTATTGTCGGATGATGTTTGATAGTTGAATTGATACGCGGGAAAGTTGCCAACCGATTGGTGCTATCATCTTGAAAATCTATCGAGCATTTATTAAGAAATTAGCGTTTAATTTGTTACGATATTTTGTGACGGTCGCTTTTTTTAGATTTTCAATTGTCACGCTACCTTTGCCGTAAGACGTAGTCTATGTCAAAACAGTTCCAAATCGCAACGACAAACTGAACTGGATAGCAAAATCTCAGGTTTGACATTTTTACTGCGAATATTTGACGAAGTTTTCATGTATTGTAATGGACGATGAAACTTATGTCCTGGAGCATTTCAAGCAGTTTCCAGGGCTGGTTTTCTATTGTATTATGACCAGAAATGCTACAGATGAGCATTTCAGAATGAAGAAGGCATCGATGTTTCCAGAAAAATACGTTCTTTGGCAAGTATTTTCCACGTGTTATAACAAGAATAAATCTTTCGTCACTCCAGACACAATCAACAAGAAGATTTAACAGCAATCGTGCCTTCAGAAACAATCGCTACCCTTCATAAGATACCATAGATATACCTTGGTTCTGGCCCGATATGGCATTATGCCATTATGCTAAAACTGTGATGGAGTGATACGAAGCAAATCAAGTGAATATTGTATCAAACACCGCAAATCCGCCAAATTGTCCAGAGTTTTGCTAATCGAGAGATATTGGGCTCTGATGAAGCCGAAGTTTTCTGGAAAGAATCAAGGAATCAGAAGTATCAAACACTTCCAACAAAATTATGCAAATACCAAATAATTATGTTTTGACTACGTTAATTATTAACTCATATTCCGTGAAACTGAAATAAACAACTACAGTTGAAATATTATGCAAATTTTTTGTATTACCTTAGTTTTCAGGTGTCTGGATTTTTTGTGGATACAGATCTTATGAGAGAATTGAATTAATATTGGAAAATCCCGTATCTCTAACGAGAAATTATACATTCAAAGTGTTTCGATTTTTCGAGACTGTTGAAATTTTCCTAGCTATCAATTTACACTCGACCCTTGTTGTAATACGTAGTCTATGTCAAAAGGCATCTCGTGTCTTCCACATTTTTTTTGCCATGATATTCTCTATAACTTTGTCTAAGGCACTGATCTTCAATACAAAACTTTAATGAAAAAAAATTGAACCACTGTGGTTTCACAAAACAAGAACAAAATGCTCCAGAATGCCGGAGCGAATGTTTTGTATTCCCACTCGATACACAACTTTTGCCAGTCATCACCCAAAAACTAGATCCTCAAACCGAAACATTATGCATATTTTCTCAACAATAGGAGAAAAAACCACCACCCAAGCGATGCAAGTTGCTGGTTAGAATCATTCTACAAAAGCTCGAACCAGCTGAGCCAACCGACACCCGCCGGAGGAACCTATCTACACATGCTTGTCACAATGACTACTCCATAAAACTAACATTATCGCTAACCGCCCTTCGCCACCGGGTTCGGGTAACGTTCACTCGTCAGCCCGTAAGTTTCAGCTAATACTGATGACAAACTACCCAGCATGAAAGTTGATGTGGTGTTGACAGTCAAACTAAATAGAACCTCATAAATAAAGTGTATCATCTTCATTCGTCGCTACCCTACTCCTCATTTGTCCATAGATAGCGCGAAAAGTTTTCCCTGAACGAAATTCATCGTCGGTTTTTCGAGTTCGCTGATACACGTAACGGGAGTTATCTGCTATTAACCAAATCCAATAAGCAGGTAGGTTGAAGTTCATGAAAATCGCGTTTTGTGTCATCGTGTGCCATTAAAGTAGCCCCAGTCGTAATTTCAGCGTCATGAATGGAGACAGAGTGCGAGACGATAAAAGATCGCTTATCTGAAATGCTAGCGCTTCTAATACCACAAACCACCCCCACATGCACCATCGGGTAACTAATGCGAGTGAGATATTTATGTTCCAATAGCATGCCACTTAGAGGTGCTACATTGTTGTGAAGCATAAATTAATTACAAATGAACGGTTTCATTTCTCCAATTAGCAATTCGTCAGCGGAGAGTAATGCAGTAGCGCGGACAAACATTTACAACCCTTTTAGTGTTTTCAACTTCTCCCAATCTACCGGGAAGATAGAAATCTTTGTAGCCGTCAATCGCCGTTCCTTGACATTTGCATCACATACCAAGCCGTCAGCAGCGACGGGGATAAAGTTTAACAAAACTATTTGGATTTTATTGCAAACACTTGAACAAAGCGCCGCTCCGCACTCCACCAATCCGCTTTTGCTCGTGAGTGGGAGTGAACTGAGTAATCTGTGTTAAATTGACGCTTGGCACGCGTCGATAAATACGCTTCACGTGAAAAGTATGTATGAAGCAAACATTTCTGGTGCATAGCCAATGTACACTCAATCACGAATCAATTAGCACGCTACATTTTTATTGAGATTAATCAAATCTGTCAGGAGAGACGTGAAATTTATTGGCTTCAAGATAAGAATCGTGCTAATTGCAATCGTATTGAGTGTAAATGAGAACAAATGGAAGAAAGAACAGTCGATTTTAAGATGTAAATCTTAAATGCAAAACCATATCTTAATCCACTGGGTGCTTCCCTTCGTTAAGCAAAATTTCTCGACTCCTTGGGCATAGGGTATGATTGTATTTACCACACTACCATACTTATTCAAAAAGCGTACATGGCATCGGAAGCTCCCAACTAATAACTGTGGAAGTGCATGTAGATTACTATGTCAAGAGCAAGCAAATAGATAATTATGAAAGTAATAAGCTAGCGTTTCAATGAAAGAAGAAAAGAATGTTCGCTTACTACCAAGGTAAGGATGGATATTCAACTTAACTTATATTTAACTCTGACTGTTTCTGTTTTGTTTATTGAAGTATTAGAACGATGTGTTTTGATTAAACTTGTACTGCTTTTCTATGCATAAATGTACCACCACCCATAAGAATTGCTCAGAACATGGGACAGTTATGTGTAGAACGGTAGCGAACAAAGTAATCACTAATGAATAGAAATAATAAGGGTTCCCGGACGATGAACATATTTCTTTAGATTCTATCGCTAGTGGCGCTTGTTTGCATGCACACTATCAGTCAAAAGTATTGACTCTTCGAACAATATTGAAAAACACTTGAATATTGCATCACCCTAAAAAGAATCGACTCACCTATAAGAGTACAATTAAGGATACTACATCTTGAAACCTTCATTAAATGCAAAACTGTTTACTTCAGCAAAGTTGTTTATACGGTTAAGGGCTTCTAGAAGATAGAGAATATGGTTCGGTACTCGGTCACAACATGGCTCTAGTCTGCATTTAAAAAAGTGCATTTTTAAACGAGTTTATATCGTGATCTCGACCTCCAAGAAAGTTCAAACCTTCAGTTGTTCAGAAAGTCAAGGACTTGGTTCGGAATTCTATAAAAATGCGGTGCTAGTAGACATGCTGTTTGGTTTTTCTTTTGGCAGGTTCTCTGTAATAACTTCAGTCGACAGAAGTTGGTTTCAATCTCTTTTATTTTATCGTCTTATTACACCAAGAAACCTATTTATGTACATGCTGAAATTATTCAAATATTTTCGTTTGCTAATGTGTGTAATTTCTGCAAAAATAAACATAAGTGTGTATTTTTAATTATACCCTCAGATCTTAAGTTTCTACCATGGTTTTTTCTTTCTGTGTCTAAGCATTTCATTAAAAAAAACTTTTATCTTCAAACTATGCCGTATCCTGTCAGTTTGAACGTCATTTTCTCTTGCATAACCTTAGATTATCTGCTTGTGCATATGTAGCACTGAGAGAAACTCAAGTATCCCTTATTCTTGACTAAAAAAGGGTTAAAACTTCTATCAGAACATGCTGCTTTCCCCACGAAATACACATATAGTGTTTTAGTTACCTGGATAATCCACATGTTCGGTTGAAATTTCTGTTTCATCTGTATGATAGCCCCTCCCCCCTCTGGAGAGGGGTAGAGCCTCGAACCACCATAGAAAAAAACCTGCCTCCAAAACCCCCACACGCCAAATTTGGTTCCAGTTGCTCGATTAGTTCTCGAGTTATGCAGACATTTGTGTTTCATTTGCATGGGAGCCCCCCCTTCCGGACGGGAAAGGAGTGTCGAACCATCATAAGAACCTTTTCCAGTCCCAAATAACTCTGCATACAAAATTTCATAACAGTAGGAATAATTCTCATGTTTGATTGAAATTTGTGTTTCATTTGTATTATAGCCCTCTCCCCCCTTCCAAAGAGGGTAGGGGTCTCAAACCACCGTGGACACATTTCTTGCCTTCAAAATCCTCCACATGCGAAATTCGGTTCCATTTGCTTGATTAGCTCTCGAGTTATGCAAAAATTTGTGTTTCATTTGTATGGGAGACCCCTCCCCTACAGACGGAGATGGAGTCTCGATCCATCATATGAACTTTTTCCGGCTCCAAAAACTTTTGCATACAAATTTTCATAACAGTAGGAAGAATTCTCATGTTTGGTTAAAATTTGTGTTTCATTTGTATGAACCCCTCCTCCCCCTAGCTGAAAGAGGAGGGGTCTCGAACCACCGTGAGGAAATTTCTTTCCTCCAAAATCCCCACACGCCAAATTTGTTTTCCATTAGCTTTTTTAGATCTAGCGTTATGCAGAAATTTCAGTTTCATTTGTATGACAGCCCCCTTCTAGTAGAGGGAAGGGGTCTCAAACCACCATAGAAACATTTTTCGGCTCCAGAAAACCCCACATGCCAAATTTGGTTCCATTTGCTTGATTAGTTCTTGAGTTATGCAGAAACTTCTGTTTCATTTGTTTGGGAGCCTCCCCTTCTAGAGAGAGGAGGAGTCTCGAACTACCATAGAAACATTTTTTGCCTCCAAAAACTCCCACATGCTATATTTGGTTTCTTTTGCTTCATTAGTTCTTGAGTTGTGCATAAATATGTGTTTCATTTATAAGGGGAGCCTATTTCAAAGAAGGGAGGGGTCTCTAACTACCGTAAGAACCGTCTCCGGTCCCAAAAACTTCTCTATACAAAATTTCACACTGATCGGTTCAGTAGTCTCCGAGTCTATAAGGTTTAGACAGACAGACAGACAGACAGACAGACAGACAGACAGACAGACAGACAGACAGACAGACAGACAGACAGACAGACAGACAGACAGACAGACAGACAGACAGACAGACAGACAGACAGACAGACAGACAGACAGACAGACAGACAGACAGACAGACAGACAGACAGACAGACAGACAGACAGACAGACAGACAGACAGACAGACAGACAGACAGACAGACAGACAGACAGACAGACAGACAGACAGACAGACAGACAGACAGACAGACAGACAGACAGACAGACAGACAGACAGACAGACAGACAGACAGACAGACAGACAGACAGACAGACAGACAGACAGACAGACAGACAGACAGACAGACAGACAGACAGACAGACAGACAGACAGACAGACAGACAGACAGACAGACAGACAGACAGACAGACAGACCACAAGCCAGCCCCAGCCAGCGCAGCCAGAGCCAGCCAGCCAGCCGAGCCAGCCCCCAAGCCAGCCCAGCCAGCCAGCCCCCCCCCCCCCCCCCAACATTTTCATCAACATGTTGTGAACATTTTCAGATAAAAAGCGAGCCTGAAGGGCGTGGCCTTGTTTTCAACACTTGTAATGAAGCGTCAATTCTCCATCCTCATTTAATTATACTCTATTTATTATTGCATACCCATACATTTAATTAACTTCCAGAAGTAACGGAGAGCAACAGGAAAAACTTTCGTACAATATATTTAGGTAGCGGACGGCGGCAATCGACAACGGACAAACTAATCACCAACTTAATTTCTTAAATATATTAATATGAAAATTGCAAACATCGCTTGCTGAGCGTATCCTAAAGCTTACCCTCCCTACTAACACAATTCCACCTTTCCCGAGACACTTATGAGGGGTCGTGGAGTTCTCCGCATCTCTCTTAAGTAAGTGTCGGACTAACATTCCTTCCTTATTCCCACCAGTTGCAAGGACGTGGCCAGGACAGCTCTGGTCTGTTGGAAGGGGACACATCTTTTATCTAAGAGGTAGGGATTCTTCACAAATCACTATCTAACAGCAACCGATAAAGGCGCGTCTCCATCTTAACAACAGTTCAGAGCTTGTACCACCTACGCTATTGTGCGACCTGGTTTATGCTATGTCCAGGGTTTTCTCTGACGGTTCTCAACACCTTCTGGCTCAGCTTGCGGTAATATGTTCCACTACGACGCTTACCTTGAGGCACTCGATCCATGCTCTTTCGCTTCCTGAAACGTTTGAGCACATCATACACGGTTGATTTGGCGATTTTCAACGTTTTTGCGTTCGGACCACGTTGGATTATCAACGTGGGTGTGCAGATTTTTTTTATCCTCTCGGCTTCCATCTGGAATATCTTTTGACTCACTGCACGAAACACCGTGAAATTTATACCACAAAAATTGGGCGTCTAGGTCAACAAACCGCTGTAAAATAATTATTGCAGCAGTCACTTTCCGTGCCGCTGCAACACAATAAGTGATGCCGGATTCTGACTGGACAGAACATTAGGTGAAAAAGATTTGACTCCAACCATAAAATCACCTCACAACAAAAAAAAAAACGCTTTCGATGACCTCGACATATCTAGTTTTTCGGAAGGGATAAACAAAAATTGGAGAAACGATGGACAAAGTGTACAGAACTCAAAAGAGATTAAGTTGAAAAATGAAATATTTTGTCGATTTGCAATTAGAGACACAATTTTTAATTCAACTCTTCACCGTTAAACTCAAATTCTGTTCATAATTTAATGTTCAATCCTCTAATATAACTATTTATTCGATTAACTTTTACTTCTACCGTTCTAATTCACTTAATTCTAAATTACTTCATTTTATTTACACTGGATTATTTTCACGATTACCACATTTTCTCGTACCCACTGCTCATCGATGATGATTTGGACTCCAGCTGCCGGTTCGATTGATGATGAAAAAAGAGGGTTTCATTTGTTATGAAGGCTCCTTTTATATATGTCACTTGACGGAAGACGGAAGAGGCGGAAATCCAAAAACGTTAAAAAACGCAAGCTGTCTATTGTATCGTCGAATCGGTAACCGTTGAACAAGGGATCGGCTGCTGATGATCGATGATCACGTTGACTCATAGAAGTCGTTTCTCGCATATGCGAACATCATTTACATTTTATCCAAAAACCTATATTTCATTATCGAACCGCCCTCGTTGTCAGCTTAAACATTTCAGGGTAGTCTAGTTTTTTCCTTCTCACCATCTTCTTCGTCATTCGTTTATGTAACAAAAATAACATGACTCTTGACCATGAGGAGCTTATGTATGTTGAGCCTATACATAATGTATATTTAAAATCTAGTCATGCTATTGATATAATATCCATTTCTTTTATGTTGTTCTCATTCATACCCCTCAGGATAGAAGCACAAGCTCAAATATGCAAACACATTTTTTAAGAAGATTTGTTCTATTTTCCTACTTTGAGCTTTCGGTGACACTGAAAATTCAAATCATAATAGACGGTGCACTAATACATGCTTCATAATTAAAATTCCAATCGTCACCAGCATTCCTATAATAACTGAAGGTATAGTTGAAGAAAATGCATCCTTTTTATCACTTACTCTGGTTAAATCGTTCACCATCCTAAGTATGTTGGCATATCACGATTAAAAAAGAACTTCATGGGAACTATTTCAGTTTTTGTTCAATCGTATTGCCTTCCCCTTTCTGCATCTAAGCTCACATGATCGAACATCCTAAAAAACAGCACAAATCTTGGAAGCTCCCACACTTTCACTGTCAACGCCAACAACGAAACAGGCTCGACACTTGGGAAGGATGAAAACCGAAATAGAACCCTCAAACAAAAAAATAATATCCCACGTAAATACCACTCGTTTCCAGACGTTTCCACAAATAACGAAAGAGAGCTTTTCAGGCAACAGAAAGTAAGGAGAAAAAATATCCCATTCAATGTTTGGCTTTCTTGCTTTTGCCATAGTCAGTACCAGTAACATAAAAAGACCAGTCCTTCCCGCCGGTCTGAAGTATCCTTTCGATTTTCTTTTTATGCCACTTCTCCCGTCTTTTCTGCCCATCAACAACCAAACTCTGCGCTGCGAAGACGTCGGCGTCGGTCGGAAACCATCCGACGGAACCAGGCGTATAAAATGAAAAATGATATTAACAATTTATTTCCAGAGCACTTAAACTATCGTGCCGAGCGCGGGCGCGGGAGGACAAACTACGAACGCCATCAGGCATCAGCAGCGGTGAAATTCAACGACAATTTTCAAGTCACTCGCTGGGAAGCGATGATGGTGTTTTTTAGGTTACAGTTTTTCTTCATCCCATCCAACGATGTCCCGGTCCCTTCTTTTTTTTAATATTTATACCCGTCTCGTGAAATGTCAAAACAAGTGTTGGGTAATTTATTTTACAAGTATTTAGGTATCATCTAAGGAGAACGGCGATGGCTGTTTCAAGAAAAATACCTGTCCAGAGTGGGTCTTGAAGTGGCAGTTCTGAAGTTGTCAAGTGCTAAAAAATGCTGTTTCAATAGCTGTTTCGTATTTGAAGACTATTTGAGTTAATGTGCATTATTTATATTCTATTTTGAATGATAATGTTTCTATTTGTTTTTAAGATCGGTATTACCTTTTTTGTTTCTTTCTTAACTTTCGAGGTTTTTTAAGTGAGTGTTATTAACAAAAAACCCTTATCAATCATTATTAACCCTATTCAAATACCTCATCATACTTCTATACGGTCAATACGGTAGTCAAACCGTTAATGACAAAAATCACTCATGACACTCATTTCATGATTACACATTAAACAATCCGTGATTCTGTGTTATTCATTGACTCCCGGACGCAATTTTTATGTGAAAAAAAAGAATGTTTGGTCCTGAGTGATTGACAGGGTTGAATTGGGCGATACCAACATATATTATTTCAAGTAAAAATTTTACAAATCTAACGTTATTCATGATTCGGGCCTAGAAGCCAATTGTGAACAACAGCTTTGAACGGCGATTATTTTTTATTGAACACCCGTTACTCTTGAATCTCAAAACACTCTCACGAATTGAAACCAGTAATTTGTAGAAAAATATTTGCCATAGTGTAGTTGAATATCGTAGCAGTCTTGTGATTCGTGAGGAATCAACGTTCAGGGCTTTATTAACAATTATATTGATCAAGATCTTAATCATCGAAGGTATTTGTTTATTATTCTCTCTTGGCATCAGCATTCAAAACTCTCTAGGTTGAATTGGTTTCTTTTCAATGAAATAAGCGATGTGCACAAATACGAATGAAGCTGGTTTTCTGCTGTCATTTTCGATAGGTTTATAAAAGATGAGACACATAAAAATGGTCGTCAGCCATTTTGTTCGGTCGCCATCATTGCTAATTTGCATCGTTACTTCAAATTTTTTAAGACTCAAATCTCAGATAGGGAAACAGCCCCCATATTTATCTCATTGTTCCTGTATTCATCCTACGATGAATCAAACAATGAGGCAGTTGAAGGATCGGTTTCGTTTTCTAATAATGTTTGCTTACGTTAAATAACTACAACAAACATTACTAACTAATCCTGTCACGTATATGTCGTTTTATTTCAAGTAGGATGAATTGAAAAAAAAAAAAAAAAAATTTTTTCTCCCCCTTTCCATTTTTTTTTTTTGGCTTGGGGCAGTTGTTGTTGGTTTTGTTGTTCTTTTTTAATTTTTATTTTTATTTTTGCGATAAAAATATTAGAATGCTCGAAAATAAACTAGAACTATTATATTCATATAATTAAAAGTGATTTTCATGAACGTGCTAATTACCTATAAGAAGGATAATTAAATAGAAGCGCGAACAAAGCAAATCGAAATAAGTGCACGTGCATGCCCGATTTAGTTATTTGATGGATGGCATAATGACTAAAATATAGACTGGCACTAATTAATGAACATTTAGCAATGAAAATGCACAAAATTGCCACTACATTATTAAACACTGTGCCAACGAAAAAATAACAATTCGCACTAGAAAAACTCAAAATAGCAATAAAAAATTGATAATTCACTTTCAATAATTCAAAAGTGGCCGGTAAAACTTTCAAAAAAAGCAATGGCAATTAGTATAAACGCAATAATAAGCTGATAGTTTTCCGTCATAATAATAAGTTCTAGCACTATACATGTGACAAAAATCTTCAAATCTTCCAATTGAAACCAAACAAATCGCAATAAAAAATCAAAAAATCAAAAAACAAAAAATTTAAATAATTTGTTTGATTTTAATTGGAAAGATTTGAAAAATTTAAAGACTTTTGTCACATGTATAGTGCTAGAACTTATTATTATGACGGAAAACTATCAGCTTATTATTGCGTTTATACTAATTACCATTGCTTTTTTTGAAAGTTTTACCGGTCACTTTTGAATTACTGAAAGTGAATTATCAATTTTTTATTGCTATTTTATGTTTTTCTAGTGCGAATTGTTATTTTTTCGTTGGCACAGTGTTTATTAATGTAGTGGCGATTTCACACATTTTTATTGCTATTTTTTCCATTTTTATTGATGTTTTATTACCCTGCCATGTTTTATTATTTTTTTTTTTAAACCCCCCCCCCCCCCCCCCCCAAAAAACTAATTTTTTTTTTCTTTATTACCCCCCCCCCCCGGCACCCCACCCTTACCACAAACAAGGGGTGTACCACAAAAAGCAGGAACAAAACACAAAACTTTAAATATTAATATTTTCATTTTTAAACCCACCCCCAACCTTTTTTTTACCAAAACAGGGCCACAGGAGCTATTTTATAGGAAATGAATTGGCATAAAGAAGTAAGTAAAGGGTGTCCACAGTTAAATTGCACCACTTCTAACTCATCCTCAAAAACAAGTCTCTCACCCGATTGACATGAAATATTCAGGGAATAAAATACAATGTATAAACCTGGTTTAAGTATTTTTATTTCACTGTATTTCTTTACCAAATCCAAAAGCCCGAATTTTCTTCTTAATACCACGCATAAGATTTTGTACAACGCTTGGACCGACATTTTCTTCCGCTTTCAACCATGACTTCAACATTTCCTGTTCTGTAGTGACAACTTTAGGATGCTTACGAAGTTCGTGCTTCATTATTGCCCAATATTTTTCAATTGGCCGCAACTCTGGAGAGTTTGGGGGATTAAGATCCTTCGGCACAAAATTGACACCATTCGTCTTGTACCACTTCAAAACATCCTTGGAGTAGTGACAAGAGGCTAGGTCCGGTCAAAAAATTGTAGGAACGTTGTGTGTTTTGAGAAACGGAAGCATTCGTTTTTTCAGGCATTCATTCATGGATACTTGACCATTTACAGTTGAAGTTGTCACGAGAGGCTTGCTCCGTTTACCACACGAACAAATCCCTTGCCAAATCATGAATTTCTTGGGGAACTTTGACACTTGATGTTTCTTGAGAGACTCTGGAACATCTAACTTGTCTTTCACAGTCACATTCTGGTTGCCGGGAATTTGTTTAAAGTCCGCTTTTACGTGTGTTTCATCTTCCATGATGCAGCAGTGTGGTTTCGTCAACATTTGTGTGTACAGCGTACGTGTTTTAGCTGTCCTATTCTGTTTATCATTGCGGTTTGGAGCTCTCTGAACTTTGAATGAACGAAGCCTTGCTCGTTTCTTGGCTTTCTGCACGAAACTTTTGGTGAAGTGCAGCTTTTTCGCGACATCCCGAACGGAACAGTTGGATTTGCGTTTAAAGGCAGCAACCACTAGCTTGTGATCCTTCACACAGTACGGAACACTTTTTCTAACACTCACTTTCTTCCGATCGACAGTTAAGCGTTCCTCGGAACGTTTTATGACACGAGACACTGTAGACTGGTGAATTTTTAACATCTTTCCGATGGCTCGGTGCTAAAGAAGTGGGTTGTCGAGGTTTCTTGCAAAATGTTCTCGCACACTTGCTGTTCCTTCGGCTCCATTTTCGAAACTACGACACATTTCACAATGAAGCTCACGCAGTGTAAACTATACACGCTGAGGTCATTTCGCCCAAAATTTCGTGGAAATCAACCCAAAGGGCGAAATGTGACAGCTTATTGTAAGTAATGAAATTTAACTGTGGACACCCTTGATGTAAGAAAGTTCTATTAATCACTCTTAAGAGATCATTGGACGGCCTTGAAAAGGGCTATATGGTTTGAATGTTTGTATGACGATAGTCGTGGAAATTTTCAATGATTGAAGAAAAAATCCCCGAATCCAATGTAATTTTTTTTTTTGAAAAACCTTTATTGGCATCCTTTGGCCACCTTTACCGTCGGTTTTCTAAATGATAGCAATGCTTTCTAATAATGTACCATTTAATTATCCGAGCCAAGATAGCTAGTTGCACTTTGTTTTACGTATAGTGTGTCCCAGAAAGTCTAATGTAAACATTTCACACCAAAAGTTACAAGATGGAAGGTATTCAGACTTAACAGATCACGAGACGATTTGTGACTAACGATTCATTCAAGTTCAAATTTTACTTATTTAGCTAATTTGTTCCAAAAAAATTACTCCTGCCACGATAATTCTTATACTATATTCAGTGCGAGAAAGTAGATTAGAACTATTCCTAATCTTATCTTTTTTCATTCTTTTCTTTTGGTCTAATGCTAATACATCCAGAATTAAGTCAATCATTCTTATAATCATGTACGCGTGCATGCAGTCCTTATGTGTTTAACTCCTACGTTGCATCGATACTTAAGCCAGGTGGATACACCCGATTCTCTACTCTGAGACAAGGCTACACATTTTCAACATGTTGCTGGTAATAAATTAAATTGTATCTTTTTTGTGTATTCTACAAAAGCTTTAGCCTGACGCGCAAAAACAGATATAGATGATTGTTTTATATTCATTAAAAAAAAAAACATCATATACTGTTTGAGGGATTCTTTGGACCATAAGTGAGTCGTCTTGTGGGATTTTAGTAACTGAGCTATACTGAATATTCGTTGTTAAAATCTATGACATTTTGACGTCTTACAACAAGGGTAGGAAGTCAAAAGAAAACCTGAAAATGGCGACCGTCTCAAAATATTGTTGCAAAATAAACGCTAATTACTCAATTAATCCTCTGTAGTTTTTCAAAATGTCTACATCAATCGATAGGAAATTTTCTCCCATATCATTTTAACAATCGAAAATTATCATTTATTAATAATTAACTAAAAAAGCGCAAATAAAAGAGGATGTCTTAAAATTTTGGGTTTGCAGAGTAAGTATTTTCCTATAACAGACTTCAACAACAAGCAGGGATGCAAAATGGTGAGTAGACACATGGGATGGAGCGTGCGTCCCCGCAACATAGCTATGGTCCTCACAAGTTCCTACCTCATGCTTCCACGGGTCAAGAGATGACAAAGACCGCCAGCTAAGGGTTGCGTACTTAGCTGGTAGTGCAGCCCGGGCACTGTTGTCCTTCTGACTTCAGCTAGATTGAGGAGGTGCGGGCCGAGCGTCTCTCCACCAAGGAGGTGCGGCTCAAACAGCGTCTGTACTGGCATCCAGCGGTTGAGTAAGAAACGCTGTATCGCGTCAACTATACATTAGGTGGCAGCCGCACCAAGGCGATGTAGGCAGCGTGACCCCGGTAAAGTAGCATGCTGAAATCTTACTCTGCATCGAAAAATGGAAGAATTCTTTATACGGTATATAATTTCAGATCATCCATGGAATTCCCAAGTATTGTATAATAATTTTGAATTGTTTTCTTCCACCGTGCCTATGATAATGCAAGTCCTTTTACAATTACAGCAAGATCAGCAGGCATGCAGACATTACAAATTGTTATTAGCATTTTATATTATAAAATCCCTCCACAATATTTTTAATGCTATTTTCAGTTTCGCATTTGCATTGTTGTTTTCCCCCCCCCCCCCTTTTTTTTTTTAAAAAAAAAAATGTTTTTACATTTTTTTAAAAAAGGCGATTAAAAACAAAAAACCCCCAAAAAAAAAACTTCCCCCAAAATAAATAATTAAAAAAATAAAAATGAAAATGATCCTACATTTTCTTTTTCCCCCCGCAAAAAAAAACCCCCATGGCCCAAAAAGAAAAAAAAATCCACCAAAAAATTCCCTGTCATTTATTTTTATTTTTAAATGGTGTCCACGATGAAATTGCCACACACAAAATTGATTCGCAAAATTCGAGTTTTCATCCGATTGCCATCACATTTTCAGGGATTGAGAAATAACTATTAAACTTCATTTTACTATTTTACTCGTATTTTATTTACAGTCCATACGCAAATGCCCGCACCTTGGCCTTAACCCTGGCCATAAGATTCTGCACAACCTGTGAATCAACCGTTTTTTGCATGTAAACCCATACTTTCTTCAGTTCCTCGACTGTCTTCACTACCTTAGGTCGTTTAAGAAGGTGCTGCTTCATAATCGCCCAGTACTTCTCGATGGGGCGGAGCTCCGGAGTGTTGGGAGGGTTGAACATTTTCGGCACGAAATTGACCTTATTGTCCGCATACCACTTCAGCACGTCCTTGGAGTAGTGGCATGAGGCCAAATCCGGCCAGAAGATTGTTGGGACGTTGTGGACCTTCAGGAGAGGAAGCAGCCGCTTCTGGAGGCACTCTTTTATGTACACCTGTCCGTTCATCGTGTCCTGGGTCACGAAAGGTGCACTCCGCTTCCCGCACGTGCAGATGGCTTGCCAAACCAGGAATTTCTTCGCAAATTTGGACATTTTCTGAGTGCGGACATGCTCCGGAACGCTGAACTTATCCTTGGCCGTGAAAAACAGGTTGCCGGGGATCTGTTTGAAGTCGGCCTTCACATATGTTTCGTCGTCCATGATGCAGCATTCAACTTTCGTCAGCATGTTGAGGTACAACTTCCTGGCACGGGTTTTGGTGGACTTGTTCTGCTTTTCGTCGCGATTAGGGGCCTTTTGTACCTTGAACGTTCGAAACCCAGCCTTAGTTTTGGCCTTCTGGACAAAACTTCAGCTTAGGTGCAGCTTCTTAGCCACATCCCGAACGGAGGCGTTCGGATTTCGGTTGAAGGCCCCAACTACGCGGTTGTGATTTTTAGTGTTGTACGGAATACTTTTTCCTTCACTTCTGGGCTTCCGATCGGTGGTAAACCGTTCCTCGAACCGCTTAATCACTCGCGACACAGTGGAATTCGCGATTCCCAACGTTTTAGCGATGGAACGATGCAAGAGATCCTTGTTCTCGTGATGAATGCGCAAGATTTTATCACGCACGAGCTGTTCTTTCGACCCCATTTTGATCACAGGACTTTAAAACTTGCAGGATGTAAATAATGCACTATGAACTAAATCCACCCAAATTTTCATTAAATTCTACCCAACGGTTAAAAAGTTAGAGCAATTTCATAGTGTGGCAATTTCATCGTGGACACCCTTTATTTTTGTTTTATTTATTTTTTTTTTTTGTTTTTGAACTAATAATAATAAAAATATAAATTATATTTATCATTATTTTAAATAATTATTATTTTTTTTTTTTTCCCCTGCTGCCAGATCATCATTTTTTTTTCATTATATCACTTTTGTATTTTTTATATTTTAATTTCATCAAAGAAGAGACAATACAATAATAACGCCACACACCACGCCGCGGGGGGGAAGGGAAAAAAAACAAAAAAAATTTTTTGAAGGTCCAAACAAAAAACCAGCCGGGGTGGGGGGTGTGTAGGTTTATAAAAAGTCACATTTTGCGTGACATAATTAATGGACGTTCCCTAACATCGCAGCGGAAGAGGCAAATAGCGCAAATAATTATTATATGTTCATTATGTAGTATTTCTTTACAACATCGTATTATTTCCATCATATCATGACCTTCACACTTTCATACAACAATCCTGATTTTAGCGGTATCTGGCTTCAACACGAAATATACCTTCAATTTTTGTGATAGGCTTTTGAAAATTACGGAATCTGTGGTAGGCTTTTGCACTCTTTGCTGAATGTTTTTTTCATTTCCGGTTTGCAAATGGACTTTTTACCAACTCTGGGCTGATCTGATTCATGCAGCGCTGTGTGCCATTTGGCTAGTGTTTGATTTTACATTTCAATCTTTGTCATTACTTCATCATAACTTACAATATCATTATGTTTAGTCATATTGATTTATTGATTTTACTTCATAGATGATTTAATCATTACCTATTGTTTTTTTTGCCCGTTTATCTTTGATTCCCTTCAAGTTAAATCTTCCTTTTCCTAACTCGGTAGCAATAACTATTATGTCGGCAAAAATAAAAGCGGATTGTTCTTATAAATTCAGCATCAAGTAGCAAATAGTGACCATGGCAAAAGTGAATTAAAATGTAAATGTTAGTTTTGTAAAATTTCAATAGTTTTAACCAAACTTTTTCAGGATACCTCAAATCAAGATTTTGGTGAAATGCTGCTATCACTGAAAACGAACAAAAACGTGCTTAAGCGCAAACCACAGAAATCTACACTTAAACATTTTACAACATTTTTTGTATTTTAGGATCAACCGAATGAAGATCATTTATTATAGATACGAATGCTTGTAGTATTTTTAAGAAACACAGAAACAAAGAAACACAGGAAGAAGTTCAATGGAAAACAAAAAGTCAACATTTCGATGCGAAAATGGCGAATTGGAGAGGAAGAGGACTCACTTTTGCCAGAAAAAATCGACTTAATGGATGATGAATCTGGCAATATGCCAAACACCGACGAATTGGATAATATCATCAGAGGAACCAAGAACGGAAAAGCACCAGGATTGGATAGTATCAACGCCGAACTGATTAAGTACGCAGACTCTAATACAATTAATGAGTTCAAAGACATTCTGCAGCGGATATGGACTGAAAACACAATTCCGCAAAGGTGGAGACAATCCTTGTTAGTACCAATTCCCAAGACAGCAAACCCAAAAAATGAAAATGACTACCGAAGAATCTGCTTGAGTAGTGCTGGGTATAAGATGTACGCTTCCTGGATACTACAGGATTTAATCAAATCTACAACTCCAATCGGTTTTCATCAAGCTGCTTTTCTTCATGGAAGGTCTACAATGGATCATCTGTTTGTTGCCAAACGAATCTTAGAAGAGAAGTGGAACGCCGGAGATGATCTTGTAGTTATGTCTCTTGACATTAGTAAAGCATTCGATAAAATATCGCTGAAAAATCTTCCGAAAATATTAGAGCAAAAAAATGCTCCTAAGGGATTGATTTCAAGAATCGTGGAGTGTGTCAGAGAGGAATCTTATCAAACGCTTTGGCAAAAATCAATAGAGGAACGTTGACGGATGGGAATTAAGCAAGGATGTCCGCTTTCTCCTTATCTCTTTGACTTGATAATGGAGAATGTCTTGCGGAAAACGGAAAATGAGCTAAGGGGTTTTTTCGTTTTGGATCAGGTCCACAACATTCGATTCCCTATTATTCTAGTGTACGCCGACGATATTCTTATTATCGCCTGTAATAAAGAACAATTAGATAGATTACTGCCGGTGCTGAAAAGGCACTTGGAGGAAGAAAATCTTCTATTGAATGCAGATAAAACGAAAATTTTAGTTAGAGCACCTAGAGGAGAAGCTCCAACATCGTTGTCTATTGCTGGTTGTATACAGTATCTAAGGAACTCAATTATTTGGGAGTGACAATAACAGATCGGTTGTGCCGTAGTAAAACAACGAAATCCCGGTGTAAGAAAGCAGTTAAATCTTCAAAAGCAGTCATTGCTTTTGCTAAAGAAAACAAACCAAATGTAGAGATTGGAAATTTGTTGTATGATTCCATTATTTCGCCAACTATGACATTTGGATCACAAGTATCTGTTATTTCTAAACACACACGTAAATCTATGAGAAAATATGAAAAGCAAATCGTGGAAGAATTGGCCAACTGCTGTACGGAAAATGGTAACATACCAACCGGTGCACAGATACTACGAGGGAAAACTGTCACCAGAAAGGTTAGAGCGCTACAAATGAGGTTTTGGAGCCATATAATTAGGATGGAGGATAACCATCTACTCAAGTTAGCCGCTAGATACAAAAAAGGGTACAGAAAAAAAGGAAGACCATCGTTTACTTGGCTTGATGTTATTCGACAAAATGTAGAAAGGTTTGCAGATCTGAGTGTGGAGGAATGGGAAGAGTTGTCAAGAGACAGAGAAAAGGTAACACGCAAAATTGATGAAATATATAATATAGTGGAATCAGCGGATTCAGATGATTAGAGAGACTAGAAGTTATGCCTTTAGCATATTTACATCTTGCAGCTTTGTATTGGCTAATGTTGAATGAATAAGAATAAATGCGAGAGTGAAAGAGATATTTTTCTACAATGTCTATTGAAGAACGAGAAGTTAAGCCACAGTATGTATATATGTTTTCATTTTCTGAATTTCATCATATTAATTAAAGTATGTCCTATTTTGTTGCATAGAGCTTTTCTTAATCTATCGTTTTGATTCATACTCCGGACAGCTTTGAATTCCAAACACTTATTTTCGAAAGGAAACTTTTTTTCAATTTCATTTGAAATCTTTTTATAGTTCCTATAGTCCCAAATTTGTTGATCAACACGCTTAAGTGTCCGGAGTGTGAGTCAGAATGGTACCCTTACTAACACAAACTTCCATTCCTGAGGCATCTATGAAGATAGTATGGGTTCCCTGCATCTTCACTAGTAGATGTTGTATTAACATTCCTTTCCTTCCCCAGCGATTGTAAGGACGTGGCCAGGTGTACAATAGTGTGCTAGCAGTTTTTTATAATGTAGGGAAAAGTATTAGGCCCAAATACCTTTTCGCGACACTACATTGTAGATTACTCCTAAAAATTACTACTGAACATTATATAATTAATAATTGAGTATTGTATAGCCACCCACGATTTGTACAATCGCATATGCTATGCTATGCTTTGCTATGCTAAGGGGACCACACACACACCCCACCCTAAACACAAAAGTTTTTGTTAAAAAAAAAAGGGGTCCCCCCCACCAACCCCCAACCAAACAATAAATAAAAAATATTAAAGAAAAAAAATTTTTTCCTCGGGTTCTATTATTTAAAACCACACTTTTTTTTTTATATATTTTGAATAACCCCCCAAAACCCAAAAAAATAAAAAAATACTTATAAAAATACACAAAAACAATCCCCACCATTCCCCTCCCCTTCCCCTATATATTTTCTTTTTTTTTCCCAAACCCCCAAAACACACTGGTTCTATGTTATACACAGGGTGTATAGCAAGCTAACGGCAACAGTAGCGTGCCAGATAGAAATGGCTCCCGTAAAAAAATGAAGCACTGGACGTTTCTTGATTGATTTTTAAGATTTTTGTTTTTATCAGTAATAGGTTTTTCACTTGCTCAAGTATTTAAAATTTTACAAATAAAAGATGCATATATTTTGTGAACAAATTCATCCATAGTTGTTGAATTTAAAAAAAATTGTTGCTCTTTGGCAAGTATCCAGAAATTCCCTATCACGGACAACATTTTGGTTTTCGAACATGATTTTCCAAATTAGTATTCTCTGTATATTCCAATTAGTGCTGTTATGAACAGTTGTTCAGTTGTGTTAACGATTCGCGTTGGATAGAGTTCTACTACTATGAAAAAAATTATTTGCTTAAATTCGAAAACGCGTAAAGATTGAACAAATGGAAAATCCTCCCATACGACTATTGGGCCTTCAACTCGAGGTAGGAAATTAAATCAAGTTGTTAATAAACTTGACAAGCTGAAAACGTTATTCACTATTTCCCCTCTACCCATAGTAAAGTGTAATGATATTTCACAAAATATTTTTCACCAAATAATTCCTTAGGAGTGAATCATTGAATTCTCCAGCATACAAACTTACTCTCAGAATTATGTCGATCCAACATTGCATTAGAACAGCACCTGCGTTGCAATGTTTTGCTACGAAACCAACGAAATTAATCCACGTATTGAACATAATAATGCATCAAACGGTTTAACGTAGTCTACGTCAACCGGTCGTGTATTATACACAGCCCTACTGATATTTTTAACTCATTTTGCTG
Source organism: Aedes koreicus (assembly GCA_024533555.2). NCBI lineage: Eukaryota > Metazoa > Arthropoda > Insecta > Diptera > Culicidae > Aedes > Aedes koreicus. Next base: position 86,639 of record JAHHFK020003125.1, on the reverse strand, counting down.
CACATTAATGGAAAAGTACCACCGGGTAATTTAATGGATTCATGTCTAAATATTGGCACGAAACAGACAATTTGACTTTTTCACCACCCTTGGCTTACTAATATGATGCCAAATCATGTCCAAACTGGACCATCATGCTGCTTGATCATCGGCAACAATTCTGGAGTTAAGTATTGTCGTCTGGGTTTGATAATCCAATTTCACAATCGTGTCATCTTTCACGATTATTCAACGAGAATTTTTGTCGGATTAAAATGGCATGATGTGATGGGCGGATGTCTTCATTCATGAAGGTTTTCTTAAGCCTGAGAAAGAATATTTTAAAAGGAGTAGTCTTCCATTTTATCCTAAAATCCGTTCCGCCAATATCGTCTCCTTCTGAACCTTCACTTGGTTTGGAATCTTCATCCGGGACTTCATCCGCTTTCGTTCGGATGCAATTCGATCAGCTGCCGCTCCTCCAATAACGTCTTCTTTAAAAACTCCTGGTCAGCTATTTCTTGCCTTCGAAAAAATAGGGTTTGCGATTAACCAAATGAATTTTTCTTCCGAGAGAGCTGATAGCTACAGAATAAGCGGAAAAAAGCGACAGCTCACAAAAACCAATAAAATTAGTACTTCAATAATCACTTACGCACCAGGGCAGTATAATTGAATGCAGACAAAAACGCGGTTCGGCGGAAGAAAAACGTGACAGCTCCCGAAAACTCAACCGTCCACGGGCATCGCTTGCTGCGATCTCTTAGTTAAGGACGCTCTTAATACAGCAATATGTTGATTTAAGAACGATGACAACATAAAAAGGTCGTAAGGATGCTAATAATAAAATGTTGTTGCCTAAAAATGTTAAAAATTAGGAAATTTCTGAAAATGCAGGATAATTGTTGCTGGGTCAACTACGTATGAAATAATTACTGATCCAATCGATGTTTCATTTGCTAGCCCTATAACAAATCAGATTTTCAAGGAATTCTCTGAGAATCTGATAATTGGGTCAATAACTTATCTTATCGTCGATTAGGAGCTGTCTGTTTTAGGAAAAGGCGGAGAGGAAGAGGATAAAGTGTTTGGGTGATGATTTTGGGGTCTCAGAGCTCCGATAAACAAATCAGAAAACACTTTCGCTCTTCCCTTCTGCATCAATCATTGGAAATTATATTATATACATGAATTTATGGCATTCCCTAGCCAGTAATAACGTAAAAAATCCCAGTAGCACACACATTTCACACTGTGACGATTGAGTTGTCGTGGATAGAACCCCAAACAGGATCGGGAGCGGTCGTTATGATGTTTACGACATGGAAAAAGTAAAAAAAAGGTACAGGCCCGAAAAAAATCCATTTCAGTCGCAAGCTCGTAAAAAGTGCTGACTCGTCGTGGAGGTGACAAAAATCATAGCTTATTTACTCCACCCACCGACCATCGTGATGATGGTGGTGACTTCTTACTAACAAATTTCACCCCGGATGACGGTCGAGAATTGTACTAAAGCGGGGAGGTTTACAAGACAGAACTCGCCCATATATCATAAACTCGTAATTTTATGCCTGCCCGTTGTATTTTTTGTGTGCTGCAGTTCGGTCCTGTGTTACCTTCAACATCTGGCTAGGACATTATTTTCAGCATTGAAATCGCGCTCCAACAAATTATGGGCCCTCACGCCAACCGAAGGAGTGAACTTCAACGGGTTACCAGGTAGCGAATAATTCTATACTGCTTTTGCTGCGAAAATGGCCACAACACAACGCAAAGCTTCGTTGGTCGTGTGCGATGACCAAAGGGGTTTGAAATATGGCAAGAATGGTGGAGTGGAAAAAAAGCTGAACACATGTTGTTCCACTTAACTTCGCGCTTCGCAGCTGCTAAAGTAGAAACATACAAGGGGACATTTTGACGAAAAAGTTTACACCTCCAACTGGTGCGCTCCGTGGGAGGGTTGCGGAGGAAAATGGGGCGGACATTTCCCACCAGCAACTACGCCATTGACCGTTGTTGCTCTGGCGAGCGCAGCAGGACGCGTTATCTCGGTGGAAAATAATTGCACCTCAGGTGTTTGCAATTAACTTTGATACTTGTTTACCATTTGTGGATACACGAGCCAGCAACGAAGCTTGACAGCAAAACAAGCTGATAAAAAGAAGGCCAAAAGGAAATTAGCCTCAACGTTTGTTGGCTGGCTCTAGCAGGTACGACCGATTGTAAGCGGACATCGGCCAAAGTGGTCGCCACGGTTGAATTTCATCGTAAATGGATGCCCCGCGTGGAGTGTCATGTAATGCCGTACGGCGAAAGCCATCCGAGCATATTAAACATATTAAAGGTAGATGTTATCACGATGCAATCCATTTTTTGATTGTGTTTAAATATCTTGGATTCAAAAATCAGAGCAACTTGACTTAGATTTTCGTTTTGTTTATTGAACTACTGATTAATGTTTGATAGCGTAACTTTTCAACTTTTTGTTCATGTGTTGTACTAACCTTTAACCTAAATACCTTAATACATCCTCCGCCCGGATACAAATAACCATACAATGACAATACAAGAATATAAAATAACATTAAAGTCTATTGATGAACACGAATCTTATTGTTCACGTATTGGATTAATAAAAAATGCATATTGTCATAACAATAGAGCTACTATTCACCCCGCATGCTAGATATTTCAACAATCGTGAAACAATACAATCAATAGTAATAGACTCAGATTTTTTCGGGAAAAAATGATTTTTTCTATAGTTAAGATACATAACAACCCCCTTATTCTATTGTCGATGTCTCAATTAACATTAAATACTATTGTGGAAACAATATCTCTTTTTGTCATCTTATTGTCATGATCAATAATATTAATTGTACACACTATTGATTATATTGTATGGTTACAATACATTTAATTGTAAATTCATGAGATTTTTTTTTCGAGCGTTTTAAAATTTTTATAATTGTTTCATTTGCAAAAGCTGAACCAAATAAAATTTGCAAAATAAAAATTTATCTTACATTCTAGGGGAAAGTGCTCTAATGTGGGTCTATTGATCTAGAATTCGGCCTATCGTTAATAATTGTCTGTCTTTAATTTTTCTTCATATTGATATGTCAGTGAGACAATATTACTGTATATTTTTGATTTTCAGGGTAAAAATTGTGAATTAATATTTATTTCGAATTTCAAGCATAGGCCGAATCCTAGATCCATAGACCCACACTAGAGCTTCTTCCCCTACATTGTAGATCTTGAAACAATTACTCGTTTGAATAAGAAGAACTCCAGCGGTTGTGGAAATTTGCAGTGTTTAAAATCCATAATGAGTATTTTAACCTAACAAAAAACACAACTTGTATTAATACGATTGAACTTTCTGTTTTTATGCATCTTGTAATAATTGAATTTTAATTGCTTATACATGCGTCATTGCTTTCCTTCTACAAATATCAGTCATAGTTTAGTCAAAGTTCTTATTATATAAGTTAATTAGCAAACACCATAGAATATTGAAGGTATTAATCAAGATCGCTGAAGCGTTTCAACAATGTCATATAATGGATATTAAACTGAAACTCTTCTGTATTTCATGGTACAACATGTTAACACTTGTTGCATCTGGTAAAATGTCATCGAATCAAGTGAAAGTGCGTAAACGAACGTTGTACGAACAACAGCAAAATCCGACGTTGTCGGTACGCGATCTTCTAGCCAAGAAACTAAAACTACTAAAAAGTAACGTGTTTTGTGTTTGCAAATTGTTTGACCAGCGTTTGACTGTGGATCGAACAATTCGAAGCGGAACAAACCGAAAAGTAGACTCCCGCCAAATGGACAAGAAGGTGGTAGCCATTATTGAGAAAAATCCCAACCTTTCTGTGCCAAATGTGGCTGTTGAAAAAGTTGGAAACTCCAACCGTGATCGCAAGTGAAACTTAACAGTGTAAAATTGTGGTACGGAGCTTTACACCAAGCTTTTGGAAATATCACAATGGACAAAGAAACATATACTCGAATACTTTCAACGGCTTCAGAGACTTTTTATACCACAATGCAAAGAAACGCCGTTGCCGAGTATTTCCGGACAAAGAAGGTGTCTAAATTCCCCAAAAAGTGTTTGGTTTGGCATATGTAGTTGTCGTTGTTGTCGCACTATCAACAAGGATGTGTACGAAGAAGAATGTCTGCAAAAGCGGTTGCTACCGTTTATCAGAAGCAACGACTCTTCAGCCTTGTTTTGGCCTGCTTGGGTCTTGTCACTATGAAAAATCCATCCTGGAATAATATAAGATACAAGAGTTCAAATATGTGCCAAAAATAGCCAATCCGCCTAACTGTCCTGAGCTTCACCTGATAGAAAAACACGAGGCTCTAGTTTAGCGGAAACTCTTTGAAACTAAAAAGAAAGCAAATGAGATCAACGACTTAAAGACAAGATAGAGAACCGCTACCGCGAGCGTATCTAAGGATACTGCGCGGAATATGATGGTGGATGTACCAAAAAAAGTTCGAGAATTTTACGGATTCACATCTCAATCAACTGTTTTTACAACATATATAACTCTTTTAAACTGAAATAGTTTTTTTTGTTTTGAATTTTGTCTTGATTTGTTTTGCTGACATTATCTTAGTGTCCGAAATTTAACGTGGACAGGCTTTACTCAATCTTTAATCATCTGATGATGCTTGGAACTTACATAGGTACATACTCTATGTGTAAAAATGTTTGATCCAAATAAGAAAATGGTAGGAATGTGTTGACGCGATACTCGCTTTATTGAAAACCTAGCAACCACCTTGCCGCTGGATAAAAGGGTTCGTAATTTATACATGTGAACGATTTCCGATTTTAACAGGTTTGTACCGATTGTTGAAAAAGTCTCATCGTAGCAATTTAATTCAACAGTAAGGATGCTGTTGGTACCAATTACGTGAAAATGGGTTTTAACAGGGAAAACAAGTTTATTTTTAATAACGCTTGAGAGTCGCTATAGATGAACTGAAACCAACAGTAAGGATGCTGTTGAGCATGAGATTGAGCATTGGACATGTACATATTCACCACTCATGGTTGACTACTCTACCATTGATCGAAGAACCAACAGAATGTTACTTGGGTGCAGTGAATCATCCTCAATGTGCAACTCCGGATGCCCTCTTTTATAGATCAATTAGGGTAGGGAAGGAATGTTAGTTCAAAACAAGTTGATACTAAAAGCCGTATATACAATTCCACAACTCCACCTACCTTAGTAGAATGTTATTTTGTAGATTTTAAGCTTGGAAGATGAGATAATAGCGATTGAATCTGTAAGGTGACCCATGTAACAGTTATATTTTTATTCCAGCCGTATAGCCGCCTCCCGGCTTTGTTGATAAAACTACATTCAAAACTGTTTTGTCTACCAACACCTCCTCTATGCTTCTTTAAAGCCGAAATTTGTACAAAATGGCCCACTCTATAGACGGTTGTGAAAACAAGTTAATAAAACCTTTATAAGAAAATAATGATTTAGAACATGTTCTTGTGAAAGATGTTATGACCACTTGAGATCCTTTATAAAACCTTTTGGCTGTCATTAAAACCAGAATGTGGCCAAATGGCCACATCTGTCAAACTTCTCTGTGAAATCGTGGTTGGTTTTTGTTGTTCTGCTTTGTTCGATTCTTTGCTCTTCTGATTCATTTAGCAGTATAAAAAAGGTCTAGTGTTGCAGGAAATTTTGTTTGATAGCAACATATCCAAAACAAATGGTGTTTTCTACAGCGTATAATGCTCTAAATTATGTGCGCAATTATATTTATGGTGAGTATTGACACGATAAGAGCAGAACATAAATGCGCCTCGGAAATTATGCGAATTTACAACAACATAAATCAAATTAAACAAATATATTTGATAAATTAATCATGAATTTCCTGAAAAGTGCATGGAACTGGATGAGATTATCTAAGAGAATGCCAAAATTAGTCTCCTATAATCTATTGTTTGTTTGCATACCATTAAAAATTTGATGCATTTATTTTTCCACATTTCAATTATTTCGTATATTTCAATATGACGATTGGAAAAAAATCACAGTTTTGCCATAAAGCCAATTTTTCTTCGCAATGACTATTATAAAACTATTTGGTCTTATGGTGACTTTTTTCAATGCCAATTTGCCGTTGAATGGATTTACTGGAGGCAAAACGGTTTTAAAATGCTTTTTCAACTGACCATAATAAGATAAAATCATTGAGTCCTAAAACGGCATATCAATACAGCATTTTGCGAGTTCATAAAGTCGAAATAAAACCTTTGATAGGAGTTAAAGGAATTTGACAAACAAGGTTTTAAGATTGTTGTAAACAAGCTGTGTGAGTTCTCATAAACCTGACCTGACTATGAAACCTATTGGCACCTCTTGGTGCCATAATAAAATCAAATTTATTTCAAGTGGCTTTCATAAAACTTTAATAAAACTTAATAAAGCAGGATGGTGTTAGCAGTGTTACTTGGGGAAGTACAATTGAAGTACTTAAATATAAGTTCCAATTTCAACAGATAGTATGAATACTTTTGGGACTACTCGTAAAGTGTGTAGGTGGTTTTGAATTGGGAAAACAATGTAAATTTTAAGTACCAATTTAGGGTCGATTTGGACCGATATAAAACTACAGTAAAAGACTGTCGGGACATTCATGGAGTGTTATGGTAATTTTTCATTAAATACACAGTTAAATTTAGAGTAATGCTTAAGAGCCAGTTTGCTCGCATTTGAACTAAACTAAGTATACGGAATATTATAGTTTGAGATAATTCCATGCTGACTTCTTCTTTTAAATTTGGAAGATTGCCAGACAATTGGTGGGTTACAGCTTGTTCTTTTATAGCAAGATATTTGGATGCGGACCGAAAGATTCAATGAGTTTCTCTTCCAATCATCAGGGCAGCACTGTAACTTGAGGGACTTTTTAAGAAATGTCATTCCAGCTAGTCTTATACAACATTTTCCAGGGTAGTCGTCATAGAAAAGATTTGTTGTGAAACTCTTAGCTATCATTTGCAAGGCGAGTGCCCGGATTTCCTTACAAGGTAGAATTTTGGATAACAGTATTTTTTTTATTAAATCTTTATGTAATGTTTCAATTTCGTAGTAGGGATAAGAAATAACATTGTGTTAATTCAGATCACAATTTTCTCTGCTTCTAACCATGATTTCAATATTTCCTGCTCCGTGGAGACATCCCGAGGATACATACTAATTTTTTGCATTACTTTAACCTATCCGTATCCTTTGGTAGGACATTTACTTCGTGCGTCTCGTATCACCCCAAAATGTCCTTGAAGTAGTGACAATATGCTAGATCTGGCTAATTCATGTACATTTGGCCATTTTCGGTTGCAGCTGTTACGAAAAGCTTGCTCCGCATGAACCAATCGCGTACCTAAGGAATTGCTTGGGGCACTTTGACACTTGCTGTTTCCTGATGTACTTAGGAACGTCGATTACTTGTGTTTCACAGGTACGTACTGGTCTCCCGGAATTTGCGTCAATTCAATTTTTCAATTTGCTTTTACTTATGTCTCGTCGTCCATAATGGCCAAAAACAAATAATTGCTCATGTTTAAAAGAAAAAAACGCACTGTTATTGCTTGACCGAAGATGATTCCTTCGCTGTTCTAACGGCTGTCAAAAGGTCTACACTCGTAGGAAAACTTGCTATCTTCGCTCTTTCACTAGAGGGCAAGAATAGCACACTTCAATTGCGTGTATTTCCCACTTTAGCACCAAAGTTGCGGACAAGCACTTTACAGTTTACATACGACTGACAAACTAGAATTCGGAAATATAGGCAGTGGATCCTCGACAAACCGATGGTGTCTGGTTCTCAAATTGGGAGATGATGATGATTCTATGAAATTTTTAGTTTCATAGCTTGACATTTGTAAATGTTACGCCGTATTGAGTACATCTGCGATTTTACGTATGTGTACTAGATTTTGTACAATTTCCAAAATGGAATTGAATTTGCAACAACGAGTTTGTTTTAAATTTTGCGTCAAAACATGGTGTGACGAAAGTGTTATGACAACGATACTTTGAAGAAGAAGAAAAACAGTCGTTTATCAATGGTACGAATGTTTCAGAAAAGGCCATGCACGATTATGAGAGATCATATTTAGTAGGCCATCGCTATATTTAGAAAACCATGGATTTTCATGGATTGCAAGGGTGTTGTGTATCATGAATTTCTTCCACAAGGCCAGACCGTCATCAAGAAGTTTTGGTTGGGCGTTATGAGACGTTTGCGAGAAGGAATTCGCCAAAAAAGACCGGATTAACGCACTATAACGCACCAAGACACAATGTCATCGTTATTCGTAAACATTTGGCTTAAAACAAAACGAATATCATTCAGCAATCACCTGATTTGGCTTCCTGCCACTTTTTCCTATTCGGTCGACTCAAGAAACCGATCCACGGAACGCGTTTCAGCACCAGAAATGAGATCATGTCAAAATCGAAGATGGCTCTGATGTCAATTCTGCAAATCGAATGTAAAAAATGTCACGAGGATTAACTTAACCGCTGGCATATGTGCGTTGAATTCGATGGTGAGTACCTGGAACGGGACAATATCGATTTTGTTGTAGCATCTTGTATTTTTAATTTTCTGAATAAATTCAATCATCAATCATCAGGATCAAGATATTTGATCAGGGTAGTATTTTCACGGACGCGTCTCGTCTCGTCTTATTGAGCCAAATTGAGCGGTTGTGTCAACGTGCTTCATCTAAACATTGCGCGCACAAGTTTTGATCTTTATGAGAGTTTCCCTATCAAACAAAAGTTGTAATTCATGCGTTACATTCGAAAAGTTTTTTTAAAGCAAGTTTTTAAGTTCGTTCGAATTTTTTTTTACATCAGCATATTCTCTATCACTCCGAAATTAATCAACCATCCCTACGATTTTTTACTCATCGAAAAAGCCAACGGCAATATTCAACTTAGTAATGGATAATTTGATTGCAAAGTAATAAACTGCACACCCCCTCACCTTCGCATTGTGCATTTGTTTCCAGTTACTCCACTTTGAATGTGTAACAAAGTCAAGGGTCTAAATTGAAAAAAAGTTGACTGCATGCAAGCAAAGTATGTAGCACTAGCCTTTGTGTGTACATTTTTCTGCACTCAGTAATGTGGAATTCACTTTTCATTTCGTCTTCCAGGCACTCTACGAATGCCACCATAGGAATGCCAGACCTTACTAGAGCTTGCCAGGCTGAATGGAAACTAAACTTCACCTAGCCCGAAGGCCTTCCTTTCACACAACCTCGGCGACCTTTGCTGCACAATAAAATTGCCTCTTTCATTGAATTATACCTACTTCATTCTTACCGACTCCGGTTTGCACCATAAACTTTTTGCATTTCTTTCTTTTTTGCGCTGACTATATTTGATTTAATGAAGCAAAATGCTGCGGCTCACTTTTAGTTTGGCGAAGTATACAATTTATCAAACACTCGCCAGGTTAACTGTGATTCAAATGAATGAAGAGTTTGATAGATTTGTGTCTTGTTTGATTCAAAGATTGTAAATGCGTTTTTCAAGTTGCAAATTACATGAGTTTTGATTTTGGTTTTCACTATCTGATGTGATATAATAGGAAGTCACCACCATGGCATACAGTTCCTCCTAATGGCAATATAAAACTGTAAATTCCTGTAATCCTCACTATTCCGTTGTATGAAGGGCCAAAAACGGTCGTGGGCCCCCGAACCACACCAACCCCCCCAAAACCCCCAAAAAAAAAATAAAATCCCTTTTACCAAACCACTCATTATTAAAACAAAACAAACAAAAAAAAAAATAAATATTTTCCTTTCGGTTGTTTAGAAAAAATAAATTAATAAAATACATTGAACATTTGAAAAAAAAAAAAAAATTCCCGCTTTCCCCATTCCCGATTTGCACATATTTATCTTCTATCATATGACCAATAACCCCGAATCCCCCCCCCCCCCCTACCCTCCGCCTCATCCCCCCCTCTCCCCCCTCCCTTTTATTATTTAATGTATGTATATAATTTACGTTATAGAATATATATATATATATATATATATATATATATATATATATATATATATATATATATATATATATATATATATATATATATATATACAGCAATTCCATGAAAAAAAGTTATACGATCTCTCAGAATTTTATAATATTCGGTAGGATTGTTCAACATCGAAAAATATTAGACCCGTATTTTTTTATTTCGTTATTAGACTGGACCTTTCTGCGTTAGACTGGTCCAAAAAATCGTGATTTTTCAAAATCTTCAATATTCAAAAATTTATAACTCCTAAACCGTTTAACCGATTTTAGTCATTTTTGGCCATTGTATTGGTATTTTTTTGAATTTCCAAGCAAAAATACGAAACCTTTGAATATATCAATTTTTGTATGAAAAAAAATACAAAACAAATAGTTTTTCTTGAATTTGACTGCGAGGGGCCTCAACGACTCCTTGTTTTAGTATTTTTAAATGAAAGAGCATTCAATTTTACATAACATATCAAAAAATTGGAGATGTTCTGCGTGTCGTTTTGGAGATACAATTTTTTAAATAATAAATCATTACTCTTCATTTTATACATCACCCGCCTGTAGAAACGATGAAGATGCATGGTAGATTACCATGCGTCTCCATCCAATCAAACCTATGACTAATGAAATCTATGAGTAGGTCACAGAATGTCAAGTAAATATTATATAATAAATAATATTTACTTGACATAATTATATAATATTATAGCAACTAAGACTAATGAGACTTTAGGTAGATATTGACAATTTGATTACCTAACATTTTTTTTCGTTACACAGAGGGGCATTGGTATTATTATTTAAAAGAAGAACCGTTGATACGTATTGACTACCTACTGTAGATGTAGAATGTTTATCGACCTGTGAGATTGAATTGAATTGTTTCTCGGCTGTAGCGATCAGGTCTACTCGCTGACGGGAGGGAGGGAGTGGAATTTCTAAAGCGGAGAAGCAGCAGAGTGAACAACATCTCTTTCATTTCATACTCGTCGCTCGCTTGCGTTATCTGTTATTCTGTTGCTTTCTCGCTTTAGAAATTCCGCTCTACTCGCTCCCGTCTGCAAATAGACCTGATCGCTATAGCCGAGAAACAATTCAATACCTATTGCAGTCTAGGCTGCAGCAAGGTGAATTTAACATCTCAGGTGGTCTCAATACAGTATATGAGAATTTCAGCCATGTTTAAACGCATACTAATACGATCCATATCAAGTAAATTACTGGTCTGGCATACTGAAGTTATCTTCTTTACACCTATGCAATAGTGCCTGTGATGTCGAACTCGCAGTTCCATTTTAAACCAAACGAGTGAGTAAAGGAGATGAGTTTCTCACTGCCATGCCTGTGTTCTATGGCATGGGATATGAAACGTCAGGCTAAAAGGTTTGTTTACCAATATTTCGTGGAAAAAAGTGCACGTGCTAATGTATGTAAACAAAACGTTTAGCTCATACCGCTTACATTAATATATAACTCTTCACTCCTAGGCAAAAATACAATCAACAACTGTCATTATCTGCTATTGATTATTCCTTACTCTATTGATTATTCCTTACTCTTTCGCTCCACTGTTAAATCTAATTTCATACACCGCTACTCCACCCGTCTTCCCAACCAACTGAAAAAAATAGACCACCTGATATATTAAATTCACCTTGGGCTGCAGTTCACTTCACTTGATCGTAGGTACAATATAAACATCATATAAAACACGGAAATTTATGTAAGAAGTTACCAGTTGAAAACAAAGTATCATATCAGAACAGTTATATCAAAGAATATCGTAAAATGAAACGTAAGTGTTCAATTTGTAGTGTTTGGGTGTTGAGTTCGTGTTCCAGAAAAATCAACGCAAAATTGTACGACCATGCTGTGGAAAAAAAGGTTAAAATTGATGAGAGTAGCTCTTTCATTTGTCAAAGTTGCTACAAGAAATTGTATAAGCACATTGATACCATGACCGAAGAACCCATTACAGGACCATCCAGTATAGGCACTACAGGTATGTTATATAAAAGTTCATATAATTCTGTTTTAATTTGAATTCTTCTCTTGCAATTGTTACTGGAACATTTTTATTTTTACATTCTTTTAGAATCGTGCGAAGCAACCAGTCACGAAACAATTGCCCTTGCAGGACCGTCCGGCATTGTTCCTTTTCCCTACCAAAGTAAATAATAAAATAGAAATTATTTGCATGATTTCCAATCAATCAATTTTTAATCAATAATTTGTTATATTTATTTACAGGCTCATTGGAAACAACCAGCTATGAATCGATCGGTACCACCAATAACACGTTTTTGTCTGACGATAATGAAATGCTAACACAGCTTAAGGATAAATTTAAGGAAACAAAAGATAGCAATGAGCGGTATAGGATTTTAACCACACTGCCCAAAAGTTGGTCTACATATAGGATTATGCAAGAGTTTGATGTTTCCCAATATATGGCCAACCAAGTGAAAGTATTACAACAACAGGAGGGAATAATGTCAGTGCCTAAAAAGAGGATTAGTAGAGCTTCGTTAGGAGAGGAAACGCTAATGCGTGTTCGTAATTTTTATAATAGCGACGATATAAGTCGTGTGTGCCCGGGAAAAAGGGATTGATATCCAACAATGAAGAAGGTAGGATCTACATACAAAGAAGGTTAGTTTTATGCAATTTGCAAGAGGCGTACTCCATATTTAAAAATACTCATCCTGATATTAAGATTGGATTTTCGATGTTCGCCAGTAACCGTCCAAAACACTGCATTTTGGCAGGAACAAGTGGCACGCATACGGTGTGCGTTTGCATTTACCACCAAAACGTTAAATTGATTTTTAAAACACTCCAAAGTAAACAATTACTTCCAGATGGTGTTCAGTCCTACCATGATATGTTTTCAAAAATAATTTGTCAAAATCCAAATGAGCATTGCTGGCAGCAATGTTGCGAAAATTGTCCGGGAATGCAAATTTTGGCGGTAGAACTTATGACCATTCTTAATAACGGTCACGTTGAATCATTACAATTTAAACAATGGCGTCAAGCAGAAAGATGCAGTTTGGACTTAGTTGAAATGGACACACAAGAATTTATTGATACTTTTTTAGAAAAATTACTCAATTTATTGCCACATAACTTTACAGCTGAGCGACAGGCAAACTATTTAAAACACGTGAAAAACAATTTAAAAGCTACTGAGTGTATCATAATCTGTGATTTTTCGGAGAATTATTCATTCGTTGTGCAGGATGCAGTTCAAGGCTTTCATTGGGCAAACGCTCAATGTACTATTCACCCTTGTGCTATTTATTTTAAAGATGAAGAATCAAATGATTTGAAGTTTACCAGTTTTATTGCAATTGCTGATTTCACTAAACATAATCATGTCGCAGTGCGTCTTTTTTTGACTCAATGCATAGCGTTCATAATAAGTAAGTTATCAGGTTTAGAGAAAATTTATTTCTTCTCAGATGGATCTGGAAGCCAATACAAAAATAAAATGACCGCTTTTAATTTGTGCAACATGCAAAAAGATTTTGGCATAGATGCCGAGTGGAATTTTTTCGCTACTTGTCATGGAAAGGGCCCTTGTGATGCTTTGGGAGGCGTATTGAAACGAAATGCTGCGAAAGCCAGTTTGCAAGATCATCACATAACAACGGCCGAAGAACTTTATTCATGGGCTATTTCTAAGCCAGACTCGAAAATACACTATCAATTTTTTTTCGGAATCCGACTATAATAAAATGGAAAGAAAATTAAAAAATCGTTACACACGTGTGAAGCAAATTTCAGGGACTCAGTCATTCCATAGTTTTAAGCCTCAAAACGAAGAGTATATTATTGTGAAACAAAATTCATTTTCAACGGAAGAAAAATGTATAAAATTGTTATGAAAAAACTTAATAAATAAAAATAAATGTATAAAAGTGTTTTTCTTATTTTTTAACATGTTCATCATGTCGCGCGGCTTTAAAGTGTTTTTTTCTTGGAACTTACACTAAGCAAAAATATTTGAAATTTTAAAGCCTTATTTATTTGAAAAGGTAATCGTCAAAAAATAGCAATTGGTCTGTGTGGTTAACGGAAAGCCTTAAAGACTGATTCGAATGTTATACTAAGTTTGTAAGTAACTCATAGATTTCATTAGTCATAGGTTTGATTGGATGGAGACGCATGGTAATCTACCATGCATCTTCATCGTTTCTACAGGCGGGTGATGTATAAAATGAAGAGTAATGATTTATTATTTAAAAAATTGTATCTCCAAAACGACACGCAGAACATCTCCAATTTTTTGATATGTTATGTAAAATTGAATGTTCTTTCATTTAAAAATACTAAAACAAGGAGTCGTTGAGGCCCCTCGCAGTCAAATTCAAGAAAAACGATTTGTTTTGTATTTTTTTCATACAAAAATTGATATATTCAAAGGTTTCGTATTTTTGCTTGGAAATTCAAAAAAATACCAATACAATGGCCAAAAATGACTAAAATCGGTTAAACGGTTTAGGAGTTATAAATTTTTGAAAATTGAAGATTTTGAAAAATCACGATTTTTTGGACCAGTCTAACGCAGAAAGGTCCAGTCTAATAACGAAATAAAAAAATACGGGTCTAATATTTTTTGATGTTGAACAATCCTACCGAATATTATAAAATTCTGAGAGATCGTATAACTGTTTTTCATGGAATTGCTGTATATATATATATATATATATATATATATATATATATATATATATATATATATATATATATATATATATATATATATATATATATATATATATATATATATATATATATATATATATATCCTTTTTAAATAAAATTTATTTATATTTCTATACCTCGCATTCCCCCCCCCAAATTATTTATAATATTTAATTTTTTTTTTCCTTCTTCCCCACAGAAGGGTTTTATCGCTTCCTTATTATTTTTTTTTTCCCCCCCCGCGGCGTCTTACCTTCCCCCCGCCCCCCCTTCTTTGTTTTGTGTGTGTGTGTGTGTGTGTGTGTGTGTGTGTGTGTGTGTGTGTGTGTGTGTGTGTGTGTGTGTGTGTATGTGTGTGTGTGTGTTGTGTGTTACAAATAATGTCACATCGGTTTCTCAGCCATTTGTGAACCGATTTCAGTTCTGTTGACGGCAAATGAAAGCTACAACATACCCATAGAACGCTATTGATTTTTTTTATTCGGACATTTCGTTACGAAGATATGAACGAAACAGTACTTGACGGCCTATTATAATAGTAATCAAACAGTTTAGTCTCCGATTACATACTGAGTTATTTGTATACCGATTTTTGTTTTGTGAGCGCCAAATTAAACTTATAAAATTTTAAATAACTGATCAAAATTTCATTAGGATTGGATAATCCTTCATGAAGATATGACCAAAACAATACCTGAGAGCACATAATTGTGAGATGAAAATATACTCGTCGCAGTTCAAAACCGAACAAGACCACTCACCCCACTCGATGCCGCTTGCATTCAATTGTTCCGCATCTGGTGCGTTGTATAGCACATACAGCGCACTATTCACACTATGCGACTCTATAGAATTAGAGCAGGATCGATTGGCTCGAGTCGTGCGGGTTTGAACTGCAACGAGTATATTCGAAAATTACACAAATTCTCCATTCACTATAACTACACAATTTTCAACGAACATGTACTTGTTAAGCATCTTGAATCCATATTGATAATCAAAATGGACGCTTAGGATTGTGTAATATGGACTGATTATATGGAATTTCTAATATTTATGTAATTTTTCCTTTTATATACCTAATATAAACAGGTCGTTAAAGACTATTAATGGAAATATTTTAATCACATCGATGAACAATACGTTCAGGATTGACAAATAATTCATTTTAAAAACTGAATGTATGACATATAGAATATTCCTGGTTTTTCCTGGAATTTCTGATGAAAATATGTATAAAGTACCATATTGGCCACATTTGAGTTCGTAATTCTGGTGAAGTGTAAGAAGAGTTCAGTCTCACCATCGGTGGATTAATTCAGGTTTTTTTTTTTAGAATCAACAGCCCGGTTTAATGATTCCTAAAATAAATTGAGTATGTAATCTTAATACCACTAAGCACACATATATTTAAATACAATCCTATACAATCCTTATAATCACATGACAGTTTTTTTATGGAATACTAGTTGAAGTTCAGAAATAGAATTTTAACACTGTTTCATTGTTACACTACACACTAAGAAATTATGAATTTTACACGAGACGTAATTCATGTTTGTAAAAAGTCGGGGAACGTAATATAAGATTTCGTGTAAAATTATGTCTCCTCAAACTGACACATACGCAATTCGACAAAAGATGTGTTTGATTGAATTTATTTTCTCATCTCTTTCAACTCATTTTTATGTGATAAAGGACGCTTTCATGTGTCGGTCTCAGGAGACAGAAATTTACATGACATTTTGGTGGTGTGTAAAATGCAGAAAAACAAATTGAGCATAACAAACAGAGCTTCCATTTTCCGGTGGTTTTCGGCATCCCGGGAATCGGGAAACTTAAATTCTATTTCCCGGGAAATCCCAGGTGCCCGGGAAAATAATAAATTTTCTGCACAATATTGAAAATCGTTATTTGCGTTTTGTTTCAGCATTAGTCATATGAAATAGGCATTAACAAATGAAAAAAAAAAAACGTTCGAAGGGTACATAATTACTATGAAAAATTGCGAAAAAATACGACTTCCTCTTAAAAAAATGATTTTAAAAATGTTCTTAAAAATGTTTTACATTGATACTTTCATCAGAAATGTACGAACGCTTCTTGATGCAAAAATTTGTCGAATCGGAAAAAACTCGGTCGCTGTCAGTAGAGGTCGGTTTAATGGATTTCAAGTTGTCAAAAAGTTTTTGCAGATTGCTCGTAAACATTCCGGTTAGTTCGTACAGCAGCCTTCCTTATGGATAATTTTTCCACGGTCTGCTGACTCAATTGAGTGATTTCCCTCGGAATGCTCTTTAATAGCACTCTCCAAGTCCTGCTGGAGAATAAGTTCCTCTAGACGCAGCGAAGAAACTACTTGAATTTGATGACCCGCATGTTTCATGATCTACCATTTCTAGTAACCAGTTAGTGTCGATCAGAAATTTCATTACCTGCGATTTGGAGCTCCTTGGTATTTCGCTAGTTGAGCCCATATGCTTATTTTTCAAAAATTTCATCTATGAATCCAGTGGTGGCATTTCGTAGCTCGAAACGAACGACTTTTTGTGCGAACGCTTTTAGATAAAGTTCTTCTTTTCGAGTTACGGCTCCAATTCCTTACTTCGTCACGAACAGATTCTGTCGTAAACTGCGTCAAGTTTTCTGCTGCTTGAGTTTAGAAAGCAAAACAAACTCAAGCTGCCTAGCAAGGTCGCACTCGTCTGCCTATTGCTTCAAACACTAGCCTGCTTGGTTGCAAAGCATCCAAAAGAGTATGCAAACTCTGCGCATCTTTGTCGCTCAGTGGGTTGGAATGCCCAAGCACTGTTAATGTCACTTTGATGCATTCATAGAAACGTATAAATCGTTCGAGCATCCTTACAGTATTGTTCCACCTTTTTGTGACATCGATAAGCAATTGCAGCGGTTTTTGATGATGCAGCCTGCGATGATTTCATCTTGCAAGATTCCATTTTTCACCGGCGATTGTCAGAAAATTTTAACGATTTTTCGAACTTGCTTGAGAATATCTCCAAAACATTGATGATCCCTTGCACGAAAGCTGCTGTGCACATTTTGAGCATTGCGCTTTTTCACCATTAGTTGATAGCTTCGTAAAATACTGCCAAACGTCAGCCATTTCTGCAATAAATTGGTAATTTGTAATTTGTTTTTTTTCTGTTGGATATTAGAGATAATTTACTTACCGAATTTCAAAATATTAATTAAGCATCACGAGCACGACTCACTGGAGAGTACGACGATTTCTTTCGAGCACGTCTTTAAATAGGTATTATGTGAATGAAGAGTGGAAAAGATGAATACAAAACCCTCAAATAACACATGAATGTCAAATACCAGCGAACAATGCAAAAGCTTCGATGAAACTCTGAACGGTTGTCAATGTTCGTTTTGAAAATATACACGGGTGTTAAAGCTTACTCATGTTTAAGTTCATACAACTCAAATACGCAAAAAAGTGAATTTCCTTTTCGGGAAAACTGATACGATACACAGAAAAAAAAATCTGAATTTTCATTGTGATGGAAATATCAGAGCATGTAAAATTGTATTTCTTTCCTCACGAAGCAGTAACTTGCATGAAACAAGTGCAATAAAGACGAGCTTTTGTATACAACATCATCCGCAATGAATCGGATGTCCCTGAACTTTACACGTTTAATATTGTTAGTTTGTACGTTTTGTAACGCTCCATTTATGTGCATGATGTTGAACAGAAATTCGCACTACTTTTCGAGCTGTGTATGATTAAAACATTAAGAACGATATAGATTAATCTTCAAACTTAGACGGTCAAAGCCATAAAAGTTACTCAACCACTAAGTTACAACACAAGTAACGGATTTCAGTGAACGAACGGCACACACTTATGAGTGTGTCAGAATTTTGTTTTCTTTAGCTTTTATTGTTTTTATTTTTTTTATTGACTCAGATCGCAGTTTTCGTCAGCGTTACGACACTTTCAGTTTTTTATGCTTATTCAAAGGCATTTTTAACAGCATTTTTGATTCATGAGAAATAAGTTTCGTAGTTAACGTAGTGCAGTTATTGGTTTGTTCAAAGCAGGAAAAAGGCAGAAAGATATTGTTCGGGAGCTACAGACTGTTTCAGAAATTATGAGCACACCTAATGTAAACGGTCATTTTGAATTTAATGATATTTTCGAAATTATTTTGGCTGCGTCCTTTTGTTTACAAATTTCTGTACGCCATAGCATCAAAAACAAACTTAGTTTCTGGTTAACTTTCAAAATTCGTGGTCTTACTCCAGAGCAGAGAAAAAGTATCGTGCTCAAATGGTACACTGTGGGTGGAATATCTTTAAGAAAATTGACCCAGCAAGAGGGTGCGAGCTTCGGAGTGGAACGAACTGCAGAGAGAAAATATGGAGAACAGAGTACTTTTGAAGATGCACCGAGGAGTGGTCGGAAATTCGGTCCTGTAAGTCCTGTTATTGACAAGAAAATCAAGGGATGCCTATAAGCAGAAACCATCGGCTTCCGTTAGAGATGTGGCGAAAAAGATAGGGATCTCGACGTCTTACGTGATGCGTGCAAAAGAGCAACTTATACTCAAAACATACCGAAAGCAGAAAAAACGCAAAAAGAACTCAAATCAGGCCGCGTCTGTAAAACCGAGAGCCCGAAAACTATGTTATACAATTTAGTGTAGAAATTCTGGGTGTATAATCATGGTCGATGAAACGTATGTGAAATTGGGTTATAAAACCCTTCCCGGACCACAATACTTCACTGTACGCAAGGACAGGGATACCCCGAAACGGAGAAGGCCATATTCACCGAAAAATTTGGCAAGTAGGAAATAGTGTTGCAGGCAATATGCGAATGCGGCAAAATATCTAGCCCGTACGTAACATCGGAGACAATGAACATCCAGAAGTACATCAAGGAATGTTTCCAGCAGCGTTCTTTGCCGATGATCAAGCAGCATGATGATCCAGTCATTGTTTGGCCAGATTTGGCATCATGCCATTACGACAAGGACACACTAGGATGCTACAAAAGCCAAAATGTCTGTTTCGTGCCGAAAGACATGAATCCGCCAAATTGCCCGGAGGCACGGCCAATCGGGAATTTCTGGGCTTTGACTAAAGCAAAGCTGCGGAAATTTGTAAAACCAACGGATGACCTAGAACAATTTTAAAAGGATTGGAGAAAGGGGGTGAAAATGGTGGGAAATGCAACTGCGCAGAAGCTTATGGATCATGTTCGGGGAAAAGTGAGATGTTTCGGTTATAATTAAAGATTTTGACTGAAGAAGAGTAAACTGTTAGGTAAAAAAAATATATAATTTGTCAAATAATATTATTGAAATCTTACACATTTTTAATATTTTGAAATAAGCACACTTTCAAAATATTAAAAATGTGTAAGATTTCTGAAAAAGTCTATAGTCTAAGGTCTAGTTAGAAGTTTTGCTAGCCAGTGTGCAGAAGTTTTGTAAGCTGTACAATCAAAAGATATCTGCAAACCAGCTCTACTAAAAAACGGTATGATAGTGGACGTCAAGCCACAGCAACTACACCTGCCCCCGAAGGTGAAGAAACGTTTGCAAAGAATTCCACGTCGGAGTGCCAATCAACTGGCGAAAAATCTTCATATATTAGATGGCAGTATCCAATGAATCTTAAAAAGAGACTTGAGACCAAGCCTTACACGATCCAAAAAGTACAGAGTCCTATAATCCGGCAAAAGAAGGAGCGAGTGAAAAAAGCCAAGGCATTGCTGCAAAAGGGCGCAGAAGTAAGGTTGGTAAATATCGTATTTACGAACGGAAAGCTCTTCACTATTTAGCAGTTCGTAAGCAAGCAAAACGATAGGGATTGGTTGTTAGAACAATCTTGAAAAAGTTCCGACCTATTGGCGGCCATTGGACGACAAAAACCTGTTTCAGTTATAATTTGGGCTGGAATTACCTATAATGGTCAAACTCCACTGGTTTTTGATGCTGAAGGGGTGAGAATCAATCAACAAACCTATCGGGAATTAGTGCTACAGAATGGCCGTTGAGCCGTTGGCGCAAACTCAGTTTGGTTCATCACCTTTTGCTCGATCTCAAACATCAAGCACGGCGTGTGCTGTTTAAATCGAACACCTTTGGTTTTCCAACAGGACTCTGCACCGACTCATAAAGCGAAACAGACTCAACTGTGGATTGCTGAACAATATCCAGGATTCATTATCCAGGATCGGACATAAGCTGTTTGAGATCGAACACCTTTGGTTTTCCAACAGGACTCTGCACCGACTCATAAAGCGAAACAGATTCAACTGTGGATTGCTGAGCATTATCCAGGATTCATTTCTAGCATGGAGTGAACAGTGAATTCGCCTGACTTGAATCCAGTGGATTTTTCTGTATGGAGTATGTTGGAAGCAAGCTACTCTAGAAAACATGAAAGTTTGGAACACCTTTGGTGGGTGAATTGGATCTAATACCAGAAGAAAGTGTGGGCAGGTGTTCTTCTGGAAATAGAATCCATTCACTCACGAAAGGTTTTCCAAACATTGCATTTTTTGGTCATTTGAAGCATTTTTTTTCTTAAAACTCATCATAAATTTCATCTATTATGTTTTAAACTGTTAACTGTTTTAACTGATTCAAGGATGATCCCGAAGCGTGCTGAAATTATGAATTAAATGAGAGTGGAAAATATACTATGTGATTTCCAGGTACATGTTTCTTAGTCACATCTCCTCTATTGCCAAATTGACAACTTCGCCCAGGCTACGCGAAATGTTGTCAGCCTTTTATAATCATGTGGCTTGTAGAGGCGTAAAAAATAACTTGTGAGGACCAGTCGGTCACACCCTCCTTATAGGTTGTCAACTAGCCATTTGAATTCCAAAATTATTATTTGTATTCATAAGGTTGGAAAAAAAAACTACCAATGAATGAAGACACATTAATTAGATTAATAAACATTTGTCTAAGTTTCATATTATTGGAATTATTTAGGAGAACAGTAGCTTATTTCATATCTTGAAAAACGTTAGTAAGATAAAAACCGCAATAAGATGCTCTAAGTTGTTGCATAAATCTCACGAAACTTTCAAATGGCAGCAGAGTTAATTTAAGTATTTTCCATTCTAAAAGAAATGATCTCCAAGCAATAAACACATGCACTAATCTGAGCATGTGTGCAACTAAAAAAAAATATGCTCAATGAAATAAAACTCGCTATTCTAAAAGTTACCCTCTTGAAAAAAGCACCAGTGAATGCGATGTACCTAACGGTATCGTTCCCTGGCTGTTTCTGACTGGTGCTGACGTGCATCAAGAGCTTAATGTGTCACTTAAAAATTCAAGGTCAAGTCAACGGTGCAGTTGGCGGAGTTTTGTTGTACGTTTGTTAAGAATTTTCTTCATAAGACATTCATAATGTGTCTGGTGGAACGACATGATACGTCCTCCTTAGTGCCTACATCAACAGCAAAGCTAGAAACCCATTGCAACCAACTAGCGTGCAAGAACTGAAAGACCCATTCAGGTAGAAATAAACTACTTGAGATGTCATGTTGCTCCTGGGAATGAGATGCTGGTCTGTGTTTGAAACAAACTGGAACTGTGTTATGTAAGCAATTTGAGGAGTTGCGGTTTTCGGATAGTTTTCTCCCACCATATGGCACAAGCCGGTTGATTTTGCAGAATCATACCATCATGTGGAAAGCAAACTAGCATGGATATTAAGGGCTCACTTAAAAGGCTAATTATTGCTTGTTTAAAATATACAAGCTTTGTTTTTTGGACTTCAACGTATTTTGAGGTAATCTTTCAGTAAGTGTAGCAAGTCAAATCAGAAACATTGGAATAACTTGAACGCTAATCACTCCATTCATCCATTAATCGATGGATTTTCATAATGTATACATCAATCAGATAGAAATTTTCCCGCATATCAATTCACTTATCAAAAACTGTCCTTTAACATTTGATAACTACCGAAAATATCGCAAATAAATGGTGATGTCTCATAATTTCATTTTGCAGACTACAGTGAGTGATAAGCACGTGGAGAACGTTTTGAAGAATCTTCTCCTGTACAGCATGGGTGGTATGTTTAGGATCATTGTCCTTCTGGAAGTACAATTTTTTTCATATTTTCTTTCAAAATCATAATTTTTTTGGTCATAATTTCATCTATAAACACCGGGTTTCCAACTTTTGATGACACTATAGAAACCCACACCATAACACTACCACCACCGTGTTTAACAGTTGGTTTGATTTAGATTAAT
Organism: Aedes koreicus; assembly: GCA_024533555.2. NCBI lineage: Eukaryota > Metazoa > Arthropoda > Insecta > Diptera > Culicidae > Aedes > Aedes koreicus. Next base: position 63,572 of record JAHHFK020003125.1, on the reverse strand, counting down.
GACTTTTAAAATAATGTCTTAGGTTTTCTAAGAGCAACTCTTTTATAGTATCCAGCCTTTTTGAGAACATTACGCACGGTTCCCTTGCAAACGGTTTTGTTCAGGTCTTACTTGATTCCTGTGGCTAATTCAGAAGATGTTGAACGGGATTCTTGGCGACGTAGCTTATATCTTTGCGGCACTCTCGTTCGTTAACTGCTTTGGACGACCAGTTCTCTTCTTACTAGTAAAATCTCCTGCATCGTGGTATCTTTGATATTTGCTTCGAATTGTTGTTAGTCTCTGCCAACAATCGTGATACATCCGCAAGAGTTTTAACTTCATTACACTTAGAAAGGATCGATATCCATTCTTCCGGCGTTGTTTTTTGCCTTATCTAGCCATTTTTGTGGTCTTTGAACAAAATAAAAATCTATAATAAGCACTGTATGATAAGCAGCATATTTGACAGTTGATACAGAGTACAACTACTCAGAACGGAAAAACTACGTATAATTAGCTTCTTTTGACGCAACCATGAATAATCGTTCAATAAGAAAAATTTAGGCAAACTTAGGTTTACCTAATTTTAGGTAAACGGGGTTAAACTATCATGTGAGTAAATTGAAGCAATCCAAAAAAAAAAAAACAGCCACCGCACTATGGTACGAATGGACAAATTTTGCGACAAAAATCGATAGCTCGAAAACCATTAACCGTAGACACATGATGTCTTCTGAAGACTTAATCTAAAAAATAAGATTTGTCTTTTGGTTTGGGTGGTGACTAGAGTGGTCCTTTTATGTTCATAATAAAAATTTCAACTTTTTATTCTTATGATTTAGAGGATTTTTTGCTTCTACAGAATTGTAGATATTTTAGTTTAATGAAACTTTGCTGAAGAAAATTAACTTCTATCTCATCTACGTATCGTTTTAAAACAGTTTTTCTGACTTTCCATAAAGTGGGACCAAAAATATAAACTGTTTTTTGCTGTATCTTTTTTATTTCAATTTTAATTTGAAAACTTTACATGATGAATTTTGGGGTATAGTATGACGCACATTTTGAAGATACAAGATAGTTGCTAGTTATTATAGAAAAAAAAGTTGTAGGGCTTGAAGTGTAAAAAAATAAGTTTTTGCAAGTTATCTTACTCACTTATTTTCAAATATTTGCAAATACAGAGTAAGTGAACTGGAAGTGCAAACTTTAATCTACAAGATCTATGCAAAATTGTTTGTCCTCTTTTGTTCCCTTTAGGAGAAAAACTCGTTTTAAAATTGTCAGTTTTGAATTTTTGCATAATTTTCAATCAGCAGCATCAACAATTATCATCAAAGAGCGTAACAAAGCGAGTTTTTCTATGAAAATGTTTATATTTATATATTAACCCATCTCCATTTATTTATTAACATTTAAATAACAGACAAACAGACATAACACATTAAACACTTTGCACTACAAATCACAAATGCACTGAGCACTGAGCACTGAGTACTGAGCACTGAGCATTGAGCTTTGAGCACTGAGCACTGAGTGCTGAGCGCTGATCACCCCGGTGGCCCGCCCTTGGCTTTCCCTACCCCGGCCCGGGCTGGCCATTTGTTTTTTTTTTTTTGTTTTTCGCCTTGCCCTTCCGTTCCATTTACTCAATTTGGTGCCTCCGCTTTTGCCCTTTTGAGTGAGCCGAGCCTGAGTTGAATCTCCGTGTTGATTGCTCTATGTTAAACGCTCTCAAACGCCACATAAAGACAACAACCCGAACAAAATCCTCTAGTTTCCGGAAGCCTTTGACCTTCAGAAAAACATTGATGAAGAGGGCATCTTCGTAGGTAATCATGATTTGAAGTTATAATATTTAATTTAAGTTAGTTAAGTTAAAAAAAAAAGACCGTGCGTTTCGTAGTTGCTACTCCGTTACTGAACAGAACTAGTGTAATTGCACAGAGAACCACATAGATGGAGCTTGGGAGTAGCTTTACATCTTCAATAAGGCTTAGTGACGTTTAACGCACGCACACTACAGCGCCATTTAGATCAAAGGAGTGCAAGCAAGAAGGCACATCATTTGGAGGAAAACAAGCTATCATTCCTCTGCATGTGGCAGAAAGGGAAAGGTGATTAAATGTCAAAAAGCCCAATGTACAAGTTCACTAATTCATTCTATTTATAGATCAGCACCGGCGCCTGCCACGTCCTCACGGTCTTCTGGGAGGGGGGGATGGATGATTAGTTTGAGGGAAGGATAGTTTTGTGTTAGTGAGGCAGGTTATTTTTAGATCATGGATTCACTGTGAGCTCTGAGCGCTGGGCACTGAGTGATGAGCACTGAGCACTGAGTGCTGAGCTCGCAGCATTGAGTACTGAGTGCTAAGCTTTATACTTTGAGTGCTGAGCATAAACTGAGCACTGAGCACTTACTGCTATGCACTTAGCTCTGAGCTCTGAGCACTGAATGCTGAGCAATCAGTGTTGAGCACTGAGCACTGAGGACTGAGTGGTGTGTACAGAGCATTGAGTGCTTTATACTGAGTGCTGAGCACTGTGCGCTTAATGCTGAGCACTGATCACTGTACAATACTGAGCAATGAATGCTGATCTCTGAGTGCTGAGCACTGGGCATTGGGTGCTGAGCACAGAGTGCTTAGCTCTGAGTGACTGAGTGCTTAGCTCTGAGTGACTGAGTGCTTTGTGCTGAACACTAAGCGCTGAGCTCTGATTGCTGAGCCCTGAGTACTGAGGGCTTCGCAAGAACCCTTGTAGCCCAGCCAGTTCTTTAACAGATTTACATTTACTGTGCAGTTTCGTTCACCAGACGTTCACCGACACACAACACACCTATCCTCTAGGCGCACGATACACAACACACCGATGCACCGTTGCACTCCGTTGCTTCAATTTTGCCGCGTCGAACACCAATCGGCTGGACAAGACTCTTGAGTGGCCACGTCTTTCTCCCGTCGTAATCGGTTCCTGCCGGTGATTGGCAGCACACATTTCAATATCACCAACAAGAAACCATAAAATATCCGATATCTGCTCGTCGCGGGAAATCACTGTTGCTGCTGTTTTCACGTTTTTCCTCAGATAAAACTTTCACCCACCGTTTTACTCTTCACAAGCTTTATAGAAACTCAGCGTTGAGTTAATTCATTGAGAGTAACGATCTTACCGAATTGAGTTGTATGAAGAGGTCTATATTATTTCTAAGTTTTTTTTACCAACCTCTAGGTAATGTATAAATTACTCTACTATTGATTTAAAACTAACCAAAAGAGCACATTGATCTCTATTTAACAAGATACTACAACGTGTTAATTTATTAAATTTAATTGGAATGTAATTTTCAGTAATTTAAACTCAAATTTTCAGTACTTTTCTTTTTCCGTGTACAGTAAGTATGAAGTGTTGCTGTTTATTCCAACATATTCCAAACTGATTTGAGTATCGGGAATTTTTTTTTTTCATGTCTGCATTAAAACATTTTGATGTATTCGATAAAAATGGCACACACATATTTACTAACCAAAATTAACCCGATTATCGGTTTTTCTTGAAATTTGCAGGGAATAAAAAACCACTAATGAGTTATGATTAACAGCTAATTTAATTTTTTTTTATTCAATTTCATTGCCGATCCCGAATGTCCGCTCCTTACTTCTCACTCCACTCATCCAATTTTGTACAACCGATTTTCGCTCCCGATTTTTTAGTTTGGTTGTTTTCACCCAAATTTGCTTCAACTCAAGATCATTTTTATTAGTTTTGGGATGTTTGCGATGTTGCATCTTCATAATTGCCCAGAATTCTTCAATCGGGTGAAGTACCGGTGAATTTTTTGGGTTCATATCTTTTGGCACAAAAATGACTCCGTTGGCTCGGTACCACTCCAACATGTTTTGAGCGAAGTGGCGAGATGCTAGATCAGGCCAAAACAGAGTCGAACCTTTGTGCTTCCTTATGAATGGCAAGAGACGCTTCTTAAGGCATTCTTCCGTGTAAATTGCACCGTTGATGGTTCTGGATGTGATGGAGGGATCGCTTATTTCACAACATCCGTAAATCGCCTGCCAGATCAGGAACTTCTTTGCAATAATTTCTTCTTTCGAACATCCTCCGGAACACCGAACTTTGACTTGCCAACGAAATGTTCTTACCCAGGAAGTAAACGGAAGTCGGCTTTGACGTAAGTTTCGTCATCCATCACGATGCAACACGATTTGATGAGCAAATTCGTGTTAAGTTTCCGGGCACGGGTTTTCACTGTGATGTTTTGCTTTTCATTCTGGACGCATTGGACTTTTTAGAAACATCTCGAATTGACATGCTTGGACGGTCTTGAACTATTGCATTACTTTTCTGGCAATTTTACTGTCCATTCAACCACTTTTACGACCAATTCCGTCCTAAATTCGGGCCCTCAGATGCTTTTTGAAGGTTCTTATCACACGAGACACAGTTGTATGTGCAATTTCAATCTTTTTAGCAATCTATCGGTGGGGATATTTTGATTGTCAGTGCACATAATTTTTGCACGGTCAATTTCTTGTTTTGGCGACATGACTGGAACTACTGTATGAATAACTATGATACTTGATTAATGTCAACAATATACTATGAATAATATTTGCTCAAATTTTCAGGTCTTATACTCATACGGCTGAAAAGCAACAGAAGATTTTCTGTGTGCCATTTTTATCGAATACGCCCTTTAATGTTATATTATAACACATGTAATGTTTGATGCGTAAATGTCCTCTGACTGTCGATTATTAATCATCTCAAGCTGAATCCATGAATAAGCCACGAATAATTATTTCCATCGCTGTACGTTTCATTATCCATCAGAATTTTTCACTTTGTTTCGAAATTTTCTTATGTGTCTTCAGCTTGCTACGCTTTGTGGTGAATCCACGTCGATTTGTTGTTGCTGATATGGATCACTTCCTTGTGTCCTGAGTTTCGTTCTCTTGGCTCGGTTTTTTTTTAAAACCTTTCCTGTAGGGCAGTTTATCCCAAGAAACATAACTTACTAAAAATTTTTAAAAAAACCCTATATAATTTTTTTCACATAAATAAATAAATCAAAAAAAAAACAAAAAAACCCCCACAAAAAATTGTTTTAAAAAAATTTTTTTAAATATAAATAAAATTTTTTAAAAAAAAATAATACCAAAAATATAAAATAAAAAAATATTATTTTTTTTTTTGTGTAAACACCATTTTTAACTTTTTGATTTTTGGTTCTAAATTTTCCCAAAAAAAAATAAAATAAACCAAAAAAAAAATTTTAAATTCTATTCGGTTTACTCACGGGACTACCTTGACATGTTATTCGATTCGGTTTATCCAAATTCGTGAATATAGGGAAGCGGAACCTATGTTCACCATAGTACATATATTCATCACATTCTGCAGTCATCCAACTTCAAACGTAAAAAGATGTTTAATTTTCCAATAAACGGACGCAGTAACCAAAAATATATAATCCTGGCAAATAAAATTAGGTCTTGAATATAATTAAAAGCTACAAAAACGTTTCGGAGACTTAAATTTCGTAAAAATAATGAGCAGTCAGATTTTCAACACAATTTCTTACCTTTGCACTACAAATTCGTCGTATCGATCTAACCGTACTAGGGAATATACCCGAGCCAGACTCCAAGTTTTCTCTTTAATTGCACTTAATCCTCACACATTTTCGTTGCGTAATTGCACAAACCATAAAAATCACACTTCACTTATTACACTAGCCATACGAGAATCTACGAATACGTGATAAAATACGAGAAAACTATGGGATTAATTTTCACAATAATTTAAATACGCTTGCACCTATTCTGAACCGTGTTTACAATCGACGTAATTGCTTGATGTTGCCAAACTATTTTATTATGACTCTTATTCGAATGAAATGGGTTTGGCAGTACATCAATATCACCTGTTTTGAGGGAGTGCTACAAATCGCCCAAAGTTAAACTATTTTATTTTTCCATAGATTAAATAAATAATAACATGCTTCTAATTGTAGATTTTTGCAATATTTACCGAGAAACAAAATCCCACATTTAATAATATTTTTCCATCTCTGTTGAATTTGGCGGCACTGCTCACATACTGTATAGCATACACATCAACACGCACACTAGTTCAATTCATAGAGCATTCTATGCCCAACGTTATGGTGAGTCTTGTTGTCAATATTCTCATGGAAGAATAACAAACAAACCCGTTCATTTTGTCTTGGTTATATGCAGGCTATCCAACACAATTAAAGTGCTGTCAAATGATCTACTTCATGCGAGAAATTAAATTTTGGGTGTAGTAGTGGAGAGCGTTAACTTGTTTATATTTTTTCATGATTAAAATCAGTACGATTAACATATGTACACAGATGGGATTAATGTTTTTCGTGATATTATTAAAATAGGTACATGGCAGTGGCAACTTTTTCGTATTAAATTGGAAGAAAATTATCAGAATCGAATGTTTTGTGCGTTGCTAAACGATTAACGGTAAGTGGACGAATAAATTGTGAATAACTTGTGTACTTAGTGTTCGGTATTTAGTGCATATTCACCGATTTCCACTGGAGGTCTGCTTATTGAGCTCAAGATAGGTACCGCTTCCCTACCCCACCCTCCCCCTCCCCCCCACTCCAATACAAAAACAACACAACAAAAAAAAAGAAGCACATTGCCATTTACACCCCAATCAAACCAAACCAACAAAATGTAATTTTTTCGCCTATTTCTTCATTCCCATTTTTAATATCCCGACCCAAACGTACACTACGTTCACATACATACCACTCCCAAGAGCAATTACTGAAGTATTTTCTTTTTGTTTTCTCCCCCGCAAAATAACCAACCAACAAACAAAGACAAAAAGAAAATAAAATACCATTATTTTTCTAATTATTATTTTTATTATTTGGTTTTCTTTACTACAACCAAAACCATATTAATCCCCCCACAAAAAAACGAAATACCACACCCATAGTATTAATTATTTCTTTATCATCCTCCCCATTCATTAAAAAACCCTAAAAAGATTTTTTTCCCTCTTTCCCCCCCCCCTTTTTCGAAATCTACTAAAAAATTGCCCTGGATCCCGAAATGGTCCAAATCTCAATCATGTGATCGTCTTTTAAAATGCTAAAATTAGACATCCATGTTACTACAATCAAAATGGTACCATACATTGTTATGTTATGGGCCCCTCAGGGGTAAACAGGATCCGCTGCAAAGTTGCAACTCAATCTGGAAAGTTATTGAAATGGTCATTTATGTAATCCTCTTTAAAAAAATTGTTATTAGATATCCACTTCTCTAGGTTACAATTAATCGGACTATGTTGGGGGCTACGCCTGGGGGATCCATCCGATCATTAAACTTTTGAAACCTTTACATCCCTAAAAAGTGGATCGAAAGATTCGTTGAATTTCTTCTTGAAATGCCTACCATGTTCGCTACGAACCGAAAATCTAGACAATCTAGAAGTCACGGTGGGCACACGGCTCAATTCACCACAGAGTAGAATTCGTTGCTATATTCTGCTATTTTAAATTTACTACTTTTCATACCTCCTCCAATCATACACAACTTGACCAAAATCGAGTCAACAAAACAATTATTTTAACAAAGAAAATGTTGTTCGAAATTGAAATTCGAAATTTAAATAGAGCACACATCTATTCATATGATTTTATGTTAATACTTAATCAGTTTAAAATGCTCAAATAGCTTCGGCCGTGAGTAAATTCCTTCTGTTTTCCATATGACTTATTGCAATCATTCATTGTTGCATGAAATATGAGAAACCATAATTTTGGATTGTTTAAGCTATTTGACATTTGCATCATTCAGAGCTTGATGATGATTGCAAAAAGTAACGCAAAATGAAAGTGAATGAACAACGGCTTTGAAAAAAGTGTTTGTTTCTTTTGTTCTCAGAACAAGAAAATAACAAATAAAATCTCGTTGAGGCCACGATGTAAGATTTAAGAAAGACTAGGTCAAACACACATTTACCAGTTGGCACAAAAAAAAAAACAGATTGTTCCATCTACACAAGATTGAACCAGCTCCATGAGATGTGTATCAGTAATCGAGAATACAAACTCCCATAAAGTTACATCTAACAGCCCCTCATCGCTCCAGACTCCAAAAATGGAAATGAAACAATTTCGATCCAATTCCCTTTTGCATTTTTCCAATTCCTGCCAGTCGGTGATAGGCAGGAGGTAAGGTTAACCGAAAACAGAAAGAAAATGCGTCAAGCGACAAGTTCCCCCACATCTTTGGTAGCACAAGAGCTCAGAACGAATTGCCACCGCAGAACAAAAGCACATACAAAATTATGCAAATATTTGAGCAAAAAGTTTAGACACTTGATTGAATATATTTACTTTCGTTGACTTTCCTGCTGGCCTTGTGTCCGGATCTTTACGGCAAAGACTACGGTATCGGATTTTGGTTCTTTTCTTTTCTATTTTTTTTTCTTTCCACACTGATATCCGTGGCGGACGGCTTCCATATTGGCTCTTATCGTTGTCGTATTACTTGCCACAATTCCATTTCCGATTTACCAATCGAAATCGAGACGTGCTAGGCGGACAACTGAATGTGAATATGACAAGACCTAGAATCGAAAGAGAGCCTTACCAACCGAAACCGGCAAAATTTGCAGGCAAATTTTATTTACACAATTCAGCTCGATGTCCTTATTTTCCGCAAAGTGCTGCTCCCTCCTTAAATCCGCACAAGTGTGGGAACGGGGACTGTTCTTCCTCGGAACGACCAACCGACCCAGTCTGCTTTGAATATACTGGAAAGTTTTATCATTTATCATCGAAACGAAACAAAAGCCGAGTGTCGTTCCTGTGATGGTGCAATTTCTCCCTTCGGGGAAAAGTATGTAGTACGTAGACCGTCAGGAGGGAGGATGACATTGTAAGCATAAGGATCCCACTCTGGTGAAATAGAAATGATGGGAAATTTTACCAAACCAACATGAATACGATTACATTTATTTTCATTTTGACGCTTCCTTCTTGCCAAACCACCCACGCTCGTCATCTGCCACCCGGGGCGCTTCGGTTCCCTTTTTTGCGGTCATTCTGAGGGCCTTCTCCGAAATGAAGCTGGATGAATTAAGGAGGAGCAGTAGGTGGATTTGTAGACGTTTCGGGAAATGGAAATGGTTCGATTGGTATTTCTGGACTGCAAAGCTCCGGGAAATCTGGAATGGACATTTCACTCGATGTCGATTTGTGTACACTTTGTATTATAAAAGGATGTCTAATGCTAGTTTTGGGATTTGCTGTTTGCAATAGTTTTGATTGAAATCGTAGTATCGGCAATATGCAAGTGGGCAGATTCTTTTATCGAAAACAAATTCTGAGCAACCTAGCTTACTGCGTTCGGTGGAAAATTTGACGTTTTATGAAAAGATGACTGAAACAAACTTCCTCCTCCAATTCTTTTGCAAGACATTTTCGCTCAACATGCTACAACTGTACTCTATAGAGTTTGAAACTGCCACCCAAACAATGGAATCATGATATATTTAAAGCTGGTTAATAACTGATTCTTTGCTTTGAAATCCAATATATGTATGTCTTAAATGTTTACCCATATAACTTAAGGCATAATAACAAAATTTTATGATTTGTGCTTTATTTAACTAATTTTGAGGACAAGAAGAAAAAAACACAGTTTTTTCGAGCATGGAGTAACCAGTGTTGCTGGTTGAAGGCAAAATTTGAGCGAGCTTCTTCAGCAGGTAGGAAACTGATGGTTTTCTAGATGATGTATTTTAAATCTTCAAAATTACAGTAATAAATTGGTAATCAATCATGATTTCTACATCGAATCATTAGCCCGATAGATAGAGCATATGTTAGTATCACTAAAAGGGAAATAATTTGGAAAATGTAGGAGTTTTTAACATGTTTCCTAACAACTGATTAAAACTGTCACCCCTGATTAAGCCGTTCCCTACCTTAAATAAATTATTCCCGCCTATCCCAGCAACAGCACGATCACGCATGAGTTCTATAAATGAGAAGCAGTGACTGGCTGGTCTTATACAAAAAGGCGTAAGGATAGCATTACACCAGATAAAAAGCAATACGAATGTTTCTAACAATATGACATCATTCCAGTTTGAACAAGCGACACGTTCGGTCGTGTTTTTCGCTCGCGCTCTGAAAAGTTTTCGTGGTGTTTTTTCATTCGCTCTTTCACTGTGGTGCGTGGTACACTGTATCCTCTCGCATTGTGTGATACACAGTCCAACCCCGGTATGGGGAAGCCGCCGCGTAGTGACGTCAGCACAAGCTCGACTGGGAAACGTTCCCGATTGAACTCACCCGATGATGTGCTCTCATCGAAAAAGCTTTTAGCGAATAACCGGTACGCCGTTCTGGAAAACGGCGATACACTGAAACTACGCTGAGAAAAATTCGATCGTTATACCGACAATTAAATCATGGTCAGGATGACTATCGCATATAATGGTTACAATAACCATGAAAATGGCCAGATTCACCACGTTCATGGCATTTTTGACTATGATCATGGTAACAAGGACTATTCCAACATTATGGAAAATGTTGGATCAACTATTTTTAATGGTCGTTTTGACCATGATCATAGTCGGTTCAAAATCACTATACTGCAATAGTCATCCTAACCCCCAATAATGGTAAAATTGACTATCAAATTCGTCTCTGTGTAGAAAAGAAGGAGAAAATGCCACCGCTGTTCGTGAAGGGATTTCCTGGAGGCCTACTGGATAAGGTGTACTTCTACATCAACAAGGGCCTGCGGTGCACAATTCAACTCTGCTCGCAGGAATACAAGCTGATGGTCTCGGCGCTGCCCCATTACAACGGTGTAAAGGAAATCCTGAAACAGATGAATGTGCAGTATTTCAGGCACGACATCGAAGCCAACAAAACCATTCACCATTCTGGTTTTGCGTGGCCTTCCGGAGAAGAATACGGAGGAACTGGCCGACGAATTAAAGGCCAATGGGCTAAAACCGGTGCAAATCAATAAGATGCGTCGACATGAAATCTCTAGAAGCTATCGGGATCAACTGTACCAGATTTACTTCGAGAAGAACTCGACGTGCATGAAGGACCTCCAAAAAATCAGACATCGTCGTCAAGTGGAATCGCTACCAATCGATCCACCGTGATGTCACTCAGTGCCAGAATTGCCTGATGTTTGGGTATGGTACCAAAAATTGCCACATGGCGAAGCGATGCGTCGATTGCGGCAAACATCACGGACCCGATGCCTGTGAGCGAATGGAGGATGCTGACCCAGTGTGTGCCAACTTCGGTACGGCACACAAAGCAACCAGCAGGGAATGCCTGAAGCGGGCCGAATTTATTGAAATTCGCATAAAAAAAAACGTCAGCCAACAATCAACCCGGCCGTCCACGACGATCTGGTCCGCCTCCAGCCCTCACGACCGAGAACTTTCCCGCTCTCCCAACACGCCAAGTGCCCCCAAACCGTCCGGTTCCCAGTCGGCCTTCAGTTCAGCATCGGTTTGCAGCTGCAGCAACCCAACCATCCCAAAGCTCTCTTCCAGGACCGTCGTACTCTGGTGCAACATCTGGCGCGATCGATGATTCGATGCTATCGACGGAGGAAGTCGTTGCAATCCTGACTCAGGCCACCATTATCAAGCGATCCTTCAAAACACGTTCGGAACAAGTTCAAGCGATGATTGCGTTTCACAATGGACCGTAAAATCGTCAAAATTGCCAAAAGGAACGCTTGCTCGCTGAAGAGCAGGAATATCGAGTTCATTAATTTCCTCAACGAACGAGCCATTGATATCGCAATAATCACCGAGACGCATCTCAAGCCTGAAATCAACGTGTTTATACCAGATTTCCGACTGATCAGACTTGATCGAACCAGTTCCGCCGGAGGGGGAGTCGCCATCGCCCTGCGCACCAACATCAACTGCCAGATGCTTCCGAGCTTTCAGCTCAATTTCATCGAAGCCATCGGAGTCAAGGACGAATCCACCGTCGGCCCTATCACTATCATCGCGGCCTATTGTCCCAAACAAGCAAGCACAAACAACGGGACAGATACGACCTTACGAAACGACGTCATCAAGCTCAGCCGGAGGCATGGGCAATTCATTATCGCCGGTGAACTGAATGCAAAACATGAAATCTGGGTAAACACACGACGGAACAAGAACGGCTCCATCCTACACGATGACCTGGAAGAGGGCCACTACACCATCCTGGGCCCGGATACTCTCACCCCGTTGTGCAGATCCGTTGTCCACACAACAATAGACTTCTTCCTCACTAACATGGGGAGCAACATCGCCCAGCCCACCAAGAATTCAGGTGGCTGAAGTTGGGTCCTGCGTCAACCGGCATTCGGTAACCAGGCGCAACAACCATCGCACCAACTGGGTCCAGTTCAGTCATCAGGTCGACAATACCGTCGATTACGATAGGCACCCCGAATCAACCGACGACATCGATCGGCAACTGCAGTCGATCGAGCAGGCGAGCAACTCACTAAAAACTTGATCCGTCTACGCAACACTAGTCGCAGATAGTATCAACGCACTAACTCCCCCCCAAAAACAGAGGCAAGTTAAAAAAAAAAACAAAACGAAAGCCGACCAAAAAAAAAATAACAAAAACAACCCCCCCCCCCCCCCACCGCGCACCCCACCAAAATAAAAAAAAAAAAAAAAAAACCAAGCCTAGGCCCATTCCGCCGTTGATCCCACTAGACAACAATGACTCTAAGGATCGTTTGATTACTCCCGCTGAGAAGGCTGCTGAGATAGGTCGCCACTTTGTCAGCTCCCACAATCTTGGTCAGAACATTGCCGTTAACGAGCATGCAAATAACATCCATCTATGTCCCAATGACTTTTCAGAGGATTTGGAAAGCTGACGAACTGTCGACCTATATCAAAATGTCGAAGAACATGAAGGCCCCAGGTTTCGACAAAATTCTGAATTTGGAACTCAAGCACTTGAGTTCCCAATTCTACGAACATCTAGCATTTATCTTTAACAAATGCCTTCGACTTAGCTACTTCCCCTCGTGTTGGAAGTCAGCTAAAATCATACCCATCCGGAAACCTGGGAAAGATCCTTCCTCCTCCAAGAGCTATCGACCCATCAGCCTTCTCTCGGGAGTATCTAAACTTTTTGAGAAAGCAATCTACCGTCGGCTCCTTGCATCTGCCGACGAACTCAACATCCTGCTTGATGTACAGTTTGGTTTTCGACGCGGTCGATCAACAGTACATCAACTGAACCGAGTCACTAACATCCTCAGGCGAAACAAGTCTGTTTCGAAAACATCTGTCATGGCCCTTCTTGACGTGGAAAAAGCGTTTGACAACGTCTGGCATGATGGCCTGGTGTACAAACTGCATCGGTACAATCTTCCAGTCTTTCTGGTAAAGATCGTGAAGAACTACCTATCAAACAGAACATTTTGTGTTTCGATGCATGGTGCATTATCCGATGCGCAGGAGGTTTCTGCCGATGTTCCGCAGGGAAGCATATTAGGTCCACTTCTATTCAATCTGTTCACCTCGGACATACCCCCACTCCCTGAAAACGGATCTCTGTCGCTGTTCGCTGATGATGCCGCAGTCGTCCACAATAGTAGGGTAGTAAGAGCAATCGCATCAAAACTGCAGCGAAGCCTGAATGTTCTGTTGAAGTATCTCACAGACTGGAAGATCTGCATCAATGTAGCAAAACCCCAGGTCATCCTTTTCCCTCACTCAAAATCTCCCAGACTTGTTCCGGCTGAGGATGTTTAAATTTGTCTAAACGGTACAACGGTGGAATGGACCAATTCAGCCATCTATCTTGGCGTGACACTAGATAGCAAGATGAACTTCAGGGAACAGGTTGATAAGACTGTCACAAAATGTAACGTTCTGTTGAAGCTTATGTACCCCTTGCTAAACAGAAAGTCTACATTGTCCCTGAAGAACAAGCTTGCTATCTACAAACAGATCATACTTCCGGTTATTGAGTGCGGCATGCCGATCTGGGAGAGTTGCGCGAAATCACATCATCTGCAGCTACAGTGGGTTCAAAACAAGTTTCTCAGGATAATCCTGAACACACCTCCGCGGACGAGAAATACTGAGATCCACCGAGTCTGGCCGAGATTAAAACACTCGAAGATCGTTTTAGTGAGACTATCAATAGGTACAGGACACGTTGCCACCTATCAGACCACTAAGTCATCCGGGATTTGGTACCCCTCCCCTAGGTTTTTCAAATTGTAGTTATTGTAGTCAGGTAGGTTATCAAATTTTATAAATTTAAACCAACCAATTCCCATCAGGGATGATATGTTTAACTAGAATATACAATTTAACGAATTACACCACAAAACCAACGTAAGAAACGTTCGACACAAAGATGTAGAGCCCTTAAGGCTTTAGCAATTGAAATGTAAAAAACAAATTGTAACAAATTATTTGATATAAATAGAGACACATTTTAGTAGTAGTAGTAGTAGTACTGACAATATGCGAGACATATGTTCTATGTACAATATCCATGTTTACGAAACGAGTGAAAGCTAATATATGAAAATAAATTCCCAAGCAACACATAGCTGTCAGAATTGGTTACAGCAACTCTATTATAACTTAATTGAGTCACGTTGAAGTAACTTTCACACGTTTGAAACAAGTGTGCTGCTAGGGTTTTCAGTTTTAAAATTACATCCCGTAACCCTACGTAGGGAAAACGGACTACCTTGGTTTTTGGTAGTACGATTGCTTTGAATTTCGAATGATTTGATGGTAAAAGAGAGTATCTTATTGGTTCAGTGCTCCGTACAGTATTTCATAATCCTATTTTAGTAATTGGATTTTTGCGCTTGTATTTACAAAACTCATTTTGTAAGGTTGTAAGAAAATTATCAAACATTCAAGCTTATTTATAATGATTTCATGAAGTTTATACTGCTCAGTGTTATCCAAAAGGGATTATTTTTCTGTTTGTTTATCTTATACATAGTTTTTACCCATTCAACATAAAAATAATTTTAAATTGCATCACAATCTGCAGCACAATGTTCATAGTTTCAATTGTGAAATGGAAATTTAACATCATTAAATTATGATAAGATTGAAGAGTTATTATCCCAGTTTATCTGTTTATGTTGAACGATTTCGTAAAAAGAATTGAAGCGATTTAAAAATGTCACCACACGAAAAGATAATTCATAAAAAGCTCACATCAAAAAAGTTCAAAACTGCTGAATCACGTGTTCTCAAATGCTCATCAAAAGACACGATATTGGCGGTAGAAAACGGTTACTCAGACCGCCCGAAGCAACGCTGCAAAAGGATAAAATTATATAATTAATGACAAAGGCATGCCGTTGACACATCGTAAAATTGATCGATGTCGCATTTGAGCACAAGTGGCAGGCAGTCTGAGTTGGTTGGAAGTGTCATCTACTAGGTCGGTAGAAGAGAATAAGAACGAGCAAGCAAAATGGAACCACGCCATGCCGGCAGCACATATGTTAGTGAAAGTGTTGGTGGGCGGCGGGTTGCCATGTGGGTTGTTTCTGGACTTACATCATCAACCGCAACGAAGAAGTGACAAACTTGACGGTGTTCCGCTCTGTTCTGTTTCTTAACTGGGACAGCAAACCAGGCAACCTCAATCAACCTTTCTGTCGTCGTCGTCGTCGTCGTCGTCGTAATCATCATCATCATCATGGATGAACACACCACGGCTCTTTCCCGGAACACACGTCTTTTCGGGCTATACGGATGCTGTAAAACTTTTGGGTGTTTCTCATCAAACTTGCACAGAATGATGATGATGATGATGGTGATGATAATCATCTTCTACCACGACACAGGTTGCAGCTAAATGATTTATCAGCCAAAGTTGTTTATAATTGCGAAAATCTGCACCAAGATTGTGTTGCCTTTCATTGCTTCTTAAGGTAAGTGAAATCTGTTCATTTAGCTTTAATCTCGAATGGTAAGTAAAACAAAAAAAAAACGAAACTGTGACCAACTTGCTACTGCAATCATATCACGGAGATGTATATAATACAATTTGAATCAGTAAAAATATTAACGTTGCAACTTAAACGTCGGTAATCTTAAAGCAATGAAAAACAATAATTGGAACAATCTTTTTCTTGCATCATGCTGTGAAACTTGTGCTCTCCAATTAGTGCATCAATCAAAACTTTCAAACCAATGAAGCCGGAATCAGAACCATTCAATATTCATCACCGGCAAAGTTGTCAACTTGTCTATTCTTCACTACATACTCGGTGTATCAGGAGGATGAAAAATATCCTAACTGACATGTCAATGTATCCGGCAAAATTGTTGCACCAGTTCGAATCCAATTATTTAAATGTAGCTACTGGTCAGAGCTGTTCCAACATGAATGCTAAATTTAATTAATTTAATTGTTGGTCATCCGTAGTCACTGACAGCAGCAATAGAGCACGAATTTCCAGCAGAGAAAGTAAAAGTTTTCCATTTTAGTTGTCCATGCCGTTTTCTCTCATGCGTACGAATTCATGCTACTAGACCGGAAAAATTGCCGTATGGTTGAACGTTTGTTTTGAAAAGTTAAACTATACGAATAGTTAAACGGACGTGATCGCTAACATTGAGTTGATGGAAATTGTTCAGTTGAAATAATTACAATGCTGATTATATGAAATGTGTAGGTATTTATTGTCTAATCATAATTGCTGATTACATTCGATACGCATCTACTTATCAGTGATGCCCTTTTTTGTGTCCCCATTTTTTGTGGTGATCCTTGCCACCCTTCTTGGCAAAGTGTTCCTTGTGATTCCAATGCTCATCATGGCCGTGTTCGTCTTTGTGGCCGACATGATCGTGATGATGCGATCCCTTCTTTTTCTTACCCTTCTTGCCGTAGTGATCTTCATGGTGACCAGCCTTCTTGTGATCCTTCTTTTCATGGCCACCCTTCTTGTAGCCATGCTCCTCCTTAAAGTCTCCGAACTTCTCGTCAAACGCCTCATCGTGATCCTCATCGAAGAATTTCTTTTCTTTTTTGAACTCGTCTAGTTTGTGAATTTCGTGATGCCCCTTCGTAGAATGGCCCTTCTTGAAGCTGCCACTTTCCTCAAACTTATGACCCTTTTCACCCTTCTCGCCCTTCTTGTTCTCCTTGTGGTAGCCGCCTTCATCCTGATGCTTCTTCTTGTGTCCTCCTTCGTCATGATACTCCTTTTTGTGACCTTCTTTGTCGTGGTGTCCCTTCTTTCCTTCTTCGTGTTCCTCATCGTGCTTATGGCCTTTATCGCCCTTTTCCCCATGGGATGAATGCTCCTCTGAATGGTGATCCTTTCCGCCACCATGTTTCCACTCTTCCTCTTTTTCATGAGGTCTTGCATTAACCACTAGCAGAGCGCAGCACACAAGCGCCAGCAGAAAAATACTTCTTACAGCCACCATGGCAACTGATTGGCTGTCTGTCTATCTATCAATCGACACCAAACTACACTAACTGAGTAGCAGAAAATCTGTCATTTATATTCATGCACTAAACGCCATCGTTCAAACACCCACCACCCGAAAATCGTAAAAGAAAAATTGACAACCGCGAACGCAGTTTCCAATGATCGATGCAAATTCGTTGCAATAGGTGTTCCACGTGAATGACTTTTTCTTATACAATTACTCTGGCGTGGCACCGGAGTTTCGGTGGTGAAATTAATGTGTAACGAGATAGAATGGTTTCTGTTCACCCAGGGTCTAATGGAAATCGTTCAATGTCAATTACATGTGTGCTTTTTCAATGAGATTCGTGTCGCTTTAAGTTGATTTAAGATGTTTTCCCATGAAATAATAAAAAGTCAGGATTTAGATATTTGATACTTCATAGTGCAAAATTTAGACAGAGAGTAACATTTTCTGCCTAAGTCTCACAATTAAGGGTAACACTGCCTTTCACAAAGCTGTTTCTAATAATGAGGTCGGTGATAAAGCAAACTCAGGTAGTCTTCAAGCTTCATAGAAATGAAAAAAAAGGTATACGTTCTTGGGAAAAATTAAGTAGTAGATCAGCCAATTTTAGTCAACACACAATTATATAATTTTACACTAGACGGAATCTATATTTGACATTGGGTATAAATGTCTTTTGCTGTTTCTTAAGTAAAAAAACACACTCTTAAAAAAAAATTTAAGACCGTAAAATTTAAACTGACATTTCACTTGTTTTTTCCTTGTTCTATCCTGTTCCCTTCCAACAGACCAGAGCTGTCCTGGCCAGGTCCTTGCAACTGGTGGAAATAATGAAGGAATGTTAGTCCGACACTTACTTAAGAGAGATGCGGAAAACTCCACAACCCCTCATAAGTGTCTCGGGAAAAGTGGAATTGTGTTAGTAGGGAGGGTTAGCTTTAGGATACGCTCAACAAGCCTCGTTTGCAATTTTCATAATATTAAATTTAAGAAATTAAGTTGGTGATTAGTTTGTCCGTTGTCCGTTGTCCGTAAACATAGTGTACGAAAGTTTTTCCTGTTGCTCTCCGGTACTCCTGAATGTTACTTAAATTTATAAGTATGCAATAATAAATAGAGTATAACTAAATGAGAATGGAGAATTTACGCTTCATTATAAGCGTTGAGAAAAAGGCCAGGGCCTCCAGGCTCGCTTTTTATCTGAAAATGTTCACAACATGCTGCTGCCAACACGGTTGAGCAAGGTGAACGCGGCCTAACAGTGTATACGCAGCCTGGCAGGCTGGAACGTCGTACGTTGACATAAAGACAGATGGCGTGGGATGTCATCAGGACGATTATCGTATTTTTCCTTTTTCTGCAAAAAGTGTGTTGTGGTGAAAGTGAGTTAAGGGTTAAAATATTATTAATATGAATTCTAATTAATGCATTTCCATCTATAATAAGATCATTTAAACTTAATAGTAGTTTCGAAAAGTTCGGTTAAACTTAAAAGCTAAGATTATCATAGTGAGTAAAAGTTAAAAATATTATTTCTAAAACCTAACCTAAACCTAAAATCACAGATAGTGGATGAATCACAGTTAGTCGTGGCGAGAGTTTCCTATAGGATTAACTGTACGATTCAAACTGAAAATTGTAAGTCATACTTTGTTTTTAATAATTATATTTCGCACCAACCGTGAGTTTGCGACGGCTGAAAAGAGTTCGGAAAGAAACCGGCCCATTGTTCTCTGAACACAACATGTTGATGAAATAGTTGATTAAAGCTAAATAAAAAGTTAAACAATTAATATGTAAAAAGCTAAATAATAAAAGTGTACAAATATACCCACCCACAACAAAAAAAAAAAAAAAAAAAAAAAAAACGTTTTTGATCAAAATCAATTTGGTTTTTTTTATCATCAAAAAAAAAAACAAGAATTTTTTTTTTTTTTTTTTTAATAAAAATTACGATATAAAAAAAGGACAAAAAAAAAAAAATATTTCAAAAAAAAAATTTAAAAAAAAACAAAAACTCCTGAACCACTGGGTCGATTTTCAATGTCTTTCTATTAATTGAAAGCTCATTACTTTTAATTTTTATTAAAAATATTGATTACAATAATTATTGCACTCAAATTTGCTAAAATGGTCAAAGTATTTGTTTTTTAATGATTTTCGAAATGTTGGACCACAACGACTATTTATTTTTATATTGTTTTTTATCAAAATTCAAACATTTTTACATAATATATCAAAAAATCTCAAATGTTCATCGAGCCGTTTTTGAGTTAAATTTTTTTGAAAATTTCAAGTTTTTTGCCCATACACACATGGAATGAGCATCATTTTCCAAATTTGGCAACAAGTGCTGTCTGAGAGAATCTTGGGAGGTCGGAATTGGCCACAGGGTCGGGATTGGACCAGGCTCCACTATATTAAGGAATTGGAGCTCAAATCTCAAAGCTTTAGACTACAAGCAAGGGTTTTCTCAGATTACCTTCAATTAAAACTCAACATTTAATTTGATTATTTAATGATTTTGATTTTGCATAATTCATCAAAAAAAAAATATTACATAGCAAAATTCTTACAATTTAACGCACTTTTCTTCATCTGATAACGAAAACCAGTTTCACGATAATGTAATTTTCACTGTGTGGCTTAAAGTAATGAAACGATTGTGTCCCAGAGATTTGTTTTACACGAGTATAACGGTTCTTTATTTTCTTTTCCATTGCATTGTAATCTTTTTCCGAGAAAAACTCGTAATATATTATCGTAATACAGCCCAAGAGTAAAGTTCGTATGCAGTTGTAATATGATGGCCTTGTAAACTTGCTTTTGAAGCGTTTCGCTTTAGAACACCTCCTAAAGCGTCACAAGGCCCTTTTCCATGGCAAGTGGCAAAAAAGTTCCAATCTGCATTAAGACCGAAGTCCTTGTACATGTGGCGCAAATTGAAAGCAGTCATCTTATTTTTGTATTGACTGCCTGATCCATCAGAAAAAAAATGGATATTTTTCAGGTGAGGTAGCTTTTTTTTAATGAAATTCTCACAATTTGTTATAAACAGCCGAACGGCAACATGGTTATGTTTAGTAAATTTTGCGATTGCTATAAAGCTTGTAAACTTTAAATTTTGTACTTCATCCTTATAATATATGGCAAAAGGATGGATTGTGCATTGAGCGTTTGCCCAATGAAAACCTTGTATACCGTCCTGAATAACAAACGAGTAATTTTCAGAGAAGTCAACAATTATAATGCAGTCAGTTGATTCCAAATTAATTTTTAGTTGTTTTAAGTAGTTACCTTGTTGCTCTGCAATAAAATTATGCGGAGATAATTCGCTTAATTTTTCTAAAAATGTTTCCACAAACTCTTCTGCATCCATTCGCATTGAATTTAGATGACAACGATCTGTTTGCTTCCATTGCTTAAATTCTAAGGAATCGATATTTTCAAGAAAATTCATCAGGTCATTCTCCAGTGTCTGCGTACCCAGGCAATGATCACAGGCTTTCAACCAACATTTCTTTGTATGATTTTCACATAGTATTTAAAAAAAAAAATAAAAATTTTTTTATATATAATTAAAAATATATTTTTTATCTTAAAGTTTTAAAAATATAAAATTAACATAATAATAATAAATACATACACAGACAGTACGCCCCCCACCACACCCACCCAAAATACTATTTTCTGCCCGCCGGCTAAAAAACAAAAAAAAACAATTAAAAAAGGAAGTTATTTATAAAAAAAAAATAAAAAAAATATGAAGATAACATAAAAATAACCTGCCCCGAACCTGCCCTTTTTCTTCCCCCATTTTTTCAATAACGAAACCCCTTTCCCCGGACATGCCCTGCTTATCCCCTCACCATTAAAAAAGTCCCTAACTACAGTTAGAGTATCATCGCTCAAAGATAACATAAAGGGTGATACGGTCAAAATTTGGTCAAGGGAAAACGCGTGTAAATCGGTGAAATCGTTTATTTAAAAAATCAAATAAAATTTCTTTTTCAAGTTCAATTAGTATAAAAATCAGGAAAAATATTCAGTTAGGCTTCCGCTTTTCCAAATCCGAATTGCCGGGCCTTACGCTTGACCCCTGCCATCAGATTTTGTACAGCCACCTTGTCCACCTTCTTCGCCGCAGAAAGCCAGTTTGCCTTGAACTGCTGCTCGTCCTTAGCAGTTTTTTGGTCTTCTTTAGGTTCCGCTTGACAATAGCCCAGTGTTTCTCAATTGGGCGGAGCTCTGGCGTGTTGGAAGGGGTCTTGTCCTTGGGAACCACCTGCACGTTGTTGGCGGCGTACCACTCCATGGCCTTTTTACCGTAATGGCAAGATGCCAAATCCGGCCAAAACAGTACGGAACAACCGTGTTTCTTCAGGAAAGGCAGCAGACGTTTATTCAAACACTCTTTCACGTAAATTTCTTGGTTGACAGTCCCGGAAGCTATGAACATGCTGCTTTTCAAGCCACAGGTACAGATGGCTTGCCAAACCAGATATTTCTTTGCGAACTTTGACAGTTTCGTGTGCTTGAAAATATCTGCTACCTTTCCCCTTCCTTTTGCCGTATAAAACTCCTGTCCCGGAAGCTGCTTGTAGTCGGCTTTGACGTAGGTTTCGTCGTCCATTACCACGCAGTCAAACTTCGTCAGCATCGTCGTGTACAGCCTCCGGGATCGCGCTTTGGCCGTCGTATTTTGTTTATCATCGCGATTTGGAGTCACTACCTTCTTGTAAGTCGATAGTCCGGCTCGTTTTTTGGCTCGATGCACGGTTGTAGACGATACACCCAGCTTATTTGCGGCATCTCGGAGAGATAGGTTAGGGTTTCGCTTGAACCTACCGGCAACTCTCTTTGTCGTCTCAGCGGCTTCCGGTTTTCGATTTCCCCCCGATCCAGACTTCCTGGCTGTCGACAAACGTTCCCCAAACACTTTAATTACATTTGTAACGGTTGATTTGGCAACTTTTAGCGATTTTGCCAACTTTGCGTGCGAGTAGCTCGGATTTTCGCGATGCGCGAGCAACATTTTGATACGCTGCTCTTCTTGCTTGGACGGCATTTTGACAACTGAAGAGTGAATTCCAAAATAGGAGCAACATTCTACACACACACACCTTCAAAATGAGGGGTGTTCAGGTTTTTTAAATGCAAAATTGAAAGAAATACGTCAAGTTGATATTGACCAAATTTTGACCGTATCGCCCTTTATTTACTCTGGTCTCCGGTGTGCTCATAAAACCTTTTTCAATCTGTAATTCCTTTGCACGTTGAGCAGTTTGTTGCGAAACACCGAATTCTTGCATAATTTTGTATGCAGTCCAGGATTTAGGGAGAGAAGTTAGATTTTGTTTCGTTGAATGTATGTTCAGCTACTTTTGATTTAAAATAAAATAACTAGGGTAGGGAACGGCTTAATCAGGGGTCACTATTTTAATCAGTTGTTAGGAAATAGGTCTATAACTCCTACATTTTCCAAATTATTGCATTTTTAATGATACGATCATAAGCTTTATTTATTGGCCCAATGATTCGATGTATGAAACATGACTGATTACCAATTTATTACTGTCATTTTGAAGATTTAAAATACATCATCTAGAAACCATCAGTTTCTGACCTGCTGAAGAAGTTCGCTCAAATATTGCCTTTGTGTATTTTGCATTTGCATCGCGTGTACCGGAGAGCATGTCTTCATCAACTCTCTCCCACAACTACACACTACCAAAATGTCATGTAAATTTCTGTCCCCTGAGACCGACACATGCAAGCGTCCTTTAGCACACAAGAATGAGTTGAAAGAGATAAGAAAATAAATTCAATCAAACACATCTTTTGTCGAATTGCGTATTTATCAGTTTGAGGAGACATAATTTTACACGAAATCTTTCTTTACGTTCCCCGATTTTTTGCAAACAGGAATTATGTCTCGTGTAAAATTCATAATTTCTAAGTGTGTAGGCTTGTTGCCAGAATGTGATGTTGAACATTGAGTTAAGTTTATTACATATTTAGATAATCTGAAATCGCTATTTATTGCATGATTCATGAGTCATTGGAGGTTGATCTATGTTTATGATTGTATTGTCCATCATCTGGCACTATCATTTGCAATAAAAAAATATGTTTCGGAGCTGTCCAATAATACCCAACGATAAATAATGCTTCGCTGTTGAGCTGCAGCTATGGCATCACTGTTGCTTTTGGGAGAGCCCATGTTTGCTCTCTTCTTTGTTAACCATGGATATAGCGCACCGGTAATGTAACGTGAAGCCTGCTGTCTCTTGCATTTGTTTGTTTTTAAACGAAGCATCCCGTTTGTCGTCACAGTCGCTTTGGCTAACATTTGCGTGAGAGTAAATGAAATAAGAAATACACATTGTCAATCTAAAGATCAATGACAAACTAAAAGTTTGGTCTTGTAGGCAGCGTTGCCAGGTGGATTTATACAATATCGGTATTGCTTATTAAAAAATATCGGTATTTATCGGTATAAAGTAAAATTCAGATTTTTTTCAAGTGAACTATAGTTTAATTTTGATATAAGATTACAATATATTTTGGCGATCATTTTTCTTCTATTTTCAAATTTTATATGGACAAAGTTTGACGTAAACATAAAAAATGAAATAAAAAATACATTAGCCATTTTTTTATATTTACCATCTCGAGGTTGAATATGTATACTTTGAATAAATATACATTTCAATATATATTTTTTAGAATACACACTTCTTAAGATGTTATTAAGATAACAAAAATCATGTATTGCGATAAGGTTTTTGAGCCAACTCCCGTTGTGCTAAGCACATCCCTTATTTTTTTTAAATAGATTTTAACACAAAAACGGATTAATTCTAGTGTATACCGCTTCCAATTTTATACACCTTTCCATACATACCACTGGATTTGTTAGACACGAAAAGCTAAGATATGATCGATTATTCAACACAGCTTCTTGAGCGCATAGTGAATTTGATATTTTTGATTTTTTTTGCTTGATAGAACGAAAATAGGTGACTACGACGAAGTAGCGCTCTACCCTATCAATAAACAGATAATTTCTTTTGAAAATCCCATATTAAAAAGCATAAATGTATAAAGTATTGTTGCTTGTTACTATAGGACTGATGAGTTTACCCAACAAACAAACGAAAGCAGTAAATAAGCATATGTGCATTATTACAACTGAATTAAGACTTTCGTGGCTGAATAAAAAATCTGGCTGAAATATAAGCTGAATAACCATGTCTTCAATTGAAGCAATAACATTATTTCAAGTGTTTCATTTTGTTTGAATAACATGCTTATTAAAAGCTATTTTAGTATTTATATGTAACTAAATTTACACAGTGCAACAAAGAGTCGAATAACAGTTTATAAATCCGTTGAAACATCGTTTATATAGCCTATTTATAGTTATGCTGTATAAATGATGCTATATTCATTGAATTCAGTTAATTCCTATGTTTTTGTTTATGAGTTTAATTTTTGGTACTGGTGAAAAAGTATTGACCTGTTTTCAAGAGTTGAAATTATAGTCAATTGCTTGAAGCAAATAGCTCAAAGGCTACCCTTTACATTGCCCATCAGAATAGAAAACAGCGCAGTGTTTACAAATAACATCAGAAAACATTGTCATATCTTTTAATCGTCTCTTGTTCAATATGCCCTTGCCAGTAATGCACGTAGTAAAACCGAACATCAACCATCAAAGCTTGGTAATTCAGATTTTTAATAACAGCACTTAGAAGGTTTATTTGAGCACTGATATTGCTTATATACAGACAATGCTATAAATAGAATATCAATGTAGCTCAATAAGAGCATCACTACTATTCAATATATAACATTGAGCTTATATAGCCGATTCGTTTGTACTTCATTCAATTCTAGAATAGCGCAGTTGGTAAGTCACGTAGTTGAGGATACGAAAGTTGATAGTTCGAATCTCGCTATTTAATGGTAATAAATAAATGTTACAAAATGTTTCTGTTGATGTCTATGCATAATAATATCAAATTAAATATGCACAATATGAATTCCAAATAAAAATGTTTGTATCATATGGAAAATCATACAAAAACCCCAACAAAGTTTTATGAAAATTTAAAAAAGTTGAACAAAAGTTCTATAGAAGACACCACAGCTTTTTTAATATGCTCAATGATGTTGAAGAAAAATATATTATTCTTAACAAAAACTCGCTTAGCTCAACAAAGGTTTCTCGGAATTACCCTCAAGTTCTGTAAAGCATTAAAACAGCAGTTATTCAATTATCAGCTGAACTCCATTGCTGCAAACTTGCTTCTTAAGCATATGCAATTGGCAGTGTTCAAAAGCATTTGGCGACAGCTTAATAACTTCTCTCCTAAAAAAACACGCTGATAAATCATAAACCAAATATAATGTTGAAATAACTTTCATTGAAAATCGGTATTTATCGGTATGAAAAGTTGGAAATCGGTATTTTCAGAGCCCTTGTCGGTATATCGGTATTGGGAATAAAAATCGGTATAAATACCGATAAATCGGTATACCTGGCAACGCTGCTTGTAGGTCTGTCTCATAACCTACTAGGAGACGAGTTTGTGGTCGTAGCAATCGACATGTTTTGGTTGATTGTTTTCGAGAGCGAATGGGTAAAACGAAGGAGCGGAGTGAGGAAATTGACGTTTACATCAAATTGTCAACTGGCCTATTTCATTTCGCCTTTGCACACATGCACAGAATCGCACTCATACAATATTGTTAGTTTATGTACAGATTGAGGAGCTGAAGAAAACATTTTTTTAATCGGAAAGCAATCCGCATGGGTTTAAGAAGTCCCTGCAATTGGGAACTTTATTCCATGGCTATGAAATTTTCTGAGACTAATGCTCGTTGCTGAAGGTATGTTCCGATAGACCAGACGTAAGCAGAGGGATTAATGTCCGAATATTGGCAGTTATAATTATAGATTACATACAGCTTCATCAAATGTCTCAGGGGCTGACTAAACTGCTTAAAACCCGCCCGTACCCTATATACATATAATATATATATGCTTTCTTGCCAACCAACTCCAGATGTCTATGAAGGTTGCATGAGTTTTCGGCATCTTCTTAAGTAGACATCCCATCCCTTTCCTTCCCCTCCCATCCCTTGCTGATCATAAGGACCTGGCCAGGTTGTGTGCAAAGAGATCGATAAATGAAGAGCCTGTTTTACCCAAGGCAGCTCTTCTGGTGCTCCCATCGTCTCTACAACAGCCAACCCAGAATTGTGTATAGTCGTAAAATGTTATGTTATATTATGTTGTTATGTTAAAACCTATACTAATGGAGAATCACGTCACTGCAGGTGACTTTTCTCACTTCACCAAGTGACAAACATCACTTCGACTCTCGGAATAACCCTCCATAATGATGAATTGTTTAGAAAAACATACGCTCATTCATGTATTCATGTATGATTATGTTTATTTGTATGTAAATTTTATTCAATTATGTATATTTTATTCGATAAATCTGTAAATAAACAAAAAAAAATAAATTAAACATTAAAAAATACAATGTGACAGCACGTTTAAGATTCTTGCTTGTCCAGTGTGGTTCTGAGCATTTTTCAAAAACATGAACAGATCTAGTGGACACCATCTAGATGAAACCAGTCCACCTTGGTGATTTTGTTTTGACTTTTCAAACTCCATCAAATGCAACAGTTATATATATATATATACATAGTTGATATTATTGACCTGAGAATGTTGACAAAAAGATTGACGAAACTTCAAATGTGTATGATTCTTTCCAGTTAGTTATATGACCACATTATAAGTGTTGTATTCATTCGACCCTTATGTTTGAACTTTTTACGACAGAACCTATTTTCCTCAACAATGAACCCTACTCCTAAGCTAAAACACCACTCGATTCCAGAAACAGCATGAAGACATTTCTCCAGGGGCATCACATTACCAATCTTACCCATGAAGCCAATGAAAACCACCGGGAAACCACTGACTAACTTCCCCGGTCAGACGGGCAGTAGGTTACGAAAAAGCACTGAAATAACCGCAAAAACACGCAATTAGTGGCGCCAAGCTAGTGCCACACAACATCGTTATCTATGCTCGTGCCAGAACCGCCACAAAACGGAAAAACAATCGTGAACTAAATCGCGTACAACACGTGCATGGTGATGGCTTGTAATGTCAGCCGAGTAGACTTTAGGCCCCGGCAGCTGCAGTAGCGCCAGCAACTGTGTCTCTCTGCCTATTTCACGTAAAAGTTTAACCACCCTCGGGGCGGTTGGGAACTGTACCGCTCACGCGGGAACACACGGTACCGGCAGATTATTGTGGCATTTTTCAGCGCACTTTACGATTGTAATAATCATATTCCTTGTCATTATTCTGCGCCAAACAGCTTACCCGTCCACCTTCACCAGCTGCCGCCATGACAGCAAGCCGCAAGAGCCGTGTAGTGACACTTTGCCTACTCAGTTGGTAGCGAAGCGACGGGTAAGTTATTGTTGAATGTTGATACTTTTGGTGCGGTTTTTACGCTTCCAAATCTGCCGTCATAGTGACAAACTTCCAATGAAAAACCTCTGGGTTTCTTTAATCAAGATTTTAATCAATTCCGTGGTGGAACTTAAATTCAGCGCTGAAATGAAATATGCACGAGACATCATACTTAACAAGATGTTGCTGGGGATGTTGATGCAAGCCGTTTGGTTTTGAGAACGTGTGTCATTACCATTGTTCAATCAAAACAAACATTGTGATTGATATTTATCTTCTTGTTTTTCCATGAAGAGCGAGATGTCTTGGTAGAATATGGTCGTACGTCAGAAATTTCTTCAACTCAGCGCCAACATAAGATTACCGCGAATCTGCTTTTGTAAACAATGGCTTTCGTAGTCATTTTCTCTTGAACAAAAGATCACAAATACAAATTAAGCACTCTTTGAGGAAGTGGAGCTTTATCTCTATCCGCTGATATATTAAATTTGAAGGAATTGTATTCAACTTCCGATAAACTTGCGGACAAAGTGTTTGTTTACAAAAGAAGTTTCGCCGTAATCAAATGTTGGCGCTGAACTGACTTCGTTGGAATGCATACTTAAGGCAGGTTATATATGTTTTCTTTATTTAATGCTGGAGATGGAAAACACAATTTAACTAAACCTCAATGTCATTAATTCACGAAGATGATCTCTTTTTGCCCTAACGGCTAGGGCGCTGGTGTTATGCATTGCAATTTTGACTGAGTTTCATTCGTGTCAGAAAGACATTGTATAGACTTATTTGGGCATAGTTGTTTAGCATTACCATTAGCATTGACATTGGCACACCGCTACGATGAGGAATAATTCGTTGAAGAAATTGCATGTCACCATGAAACGGAACCAGTTACTGGTACGTTTCTTCACGCAGCAAATGGCAGTAAATCTTCGGTACAGATCAAACAAAAGTTTTTAAATATGGTTTCATTATGTTCTTAATTGAAGACAATTGAAGCACATTAATACGCCTATGCTCCAGGCCAGTCAAACGAATTTTCCATCCGATAATATATTCGACTGTATTTGGAATAAGACCCTCGATCTCTGAATTGGAAAACCCGAGTACGCTTCGAGGCTGGCTCCAAATCGTGACGATAAACAGAGAAAGACTGTCAAAACACAATCTCGGAAGCTGTTCACGACGATGATGACGAAGTGGTAATGGACCAATAAACTTACGTCAAGGCAAACTTCAAACAGCTACCTGGCCAGGAGTTCTATGAGATAACCGGAAGGGGAAAGGTGGAATACAAAACCTAGCATATAAAACTGTCAGAGTTCACTAAGAAATAAGGTTTGGCAGGCTATCTTAACCTGTGTCTAGAGAATCGATATATCCATTGCAACTGTAACCGTCAAACAGGAAATTCACGTTAACGAGTATCTGGAAAAACGTCTGCTGAAGCAACACGATTGTTCCAGTTCAATATTACAAGGATTTTGCAGCCTGACATAATGGCAAAAGGCTATGGAGTGGTATCAACAAACAATGGGAAACTGGCGATTTAACATTGGTTCACTGCTTTAGAACACAAGAACGTCATAGAGTACTCCATCATTTCGCTTTTCGGTCTTTGAATCTATGTTTTGACGTACTTTTCTAAACTGGGGTACAATTTGAAAAAAAAAATCGAATTGCGACCATCACGAAAAGTGGTCAGGTTTTTTATTGTTAATATCTCAGTTGTTTCTCCAAAGATTTTCAAAAATTCTGCACCAATCGAGTGGAAATTTTTCTACACATCGGTTTCAATAGAGGACATTGTTGAAATCAGCAATAGGCGTGTTGGTAGAATACCCTTCATTTGAACATTCGCTCTCGGTCGTTCGGGCACCAGGCGCTAGAGCGCACAAGCCTTATAGCAGCAGCAAAACGCGTTTAGTCTCGCATTGGACGACATCAGCAGCAGCAGCAGTAATTCCGATGATGATGGTGGTTGGGTGCGATGTTGGAATACTCCCGATTAACTACACAGAAAAAAATGATGAATTTTAACAAGCGCGTAACTTTCCCCTCGTGTAATTCCAAGCCAAGGGAGGCGTTAACAACGAAATTGTTTGCAATCTTTCATACAATAGGCCACATTCAGGCGTTATCTAGCTTAACTTTACATGAAATATCCCATTATTTTCTGCCAAACCTAGCATTCCCTTAATGTGCATTAGATAACTCAGAAAATGGATTGTTTCTTTTTATCTGTGTAGCAAACTTAAAACATAATCCTTATCAAGAAGCGATTCTAATAAAAAGATGTTGCATCGTTGTTTCTTTTTATCGGTGCATAGCATCAGTACACACAGATAAAAAGGAACATTGAAATTTCTGCGTTATCTAATGCACATAAAGAGAATTCTAGATGTGGCATAAATTCATGGGATCTTTCATGTAAATTTAAGCCAGACATCGCTGGAACTAGGTCTGTTGTATGGAAAATTGCAAATAATATTGTATGCTGTATGAAACAATTACGTTGTTTAAGTTTGCTATGGCTTGAAATTAAACGAGGAGACCCAGATGACCCAGGGAAAGCTGGCAGTGGAAAAAAGTGAAAGCGACCGACCCCGTGAACGCAAGAAAGGTGAGGGATTACTTCAAGCGCAATCCGAAAAATTCGAAGGTCAATTCTTCCGTCAAATTCGACCAGCAGATAATGAAGCAGACATAAGCGTATACTGCCCTTCCTCCGGTCCCACGAAGGTGACACTCTGTTTTGGCCGGATCTGGCATCGTTCCATTATGCAAATCCGACGATGAAGTGGTTTATTTGTTTATTTTTTGTTGTAAATTTCATCTGACATATGTTTATCTTAATTAATAAATCAGTTAACGCTAGCATTAAAATAGTCTTCTTATAAAGGTTCTCAATGGCAAAAAGTTTCGTTGTCGTATCGCTCGTTCAGGGGCATAGAAGCTCAATTGATTGAGAAGTTCAGGAGAGCCAATTTCATCGGGGTTTACCTTAGCCTCAAAAACAGCTTGCACTCTACGCCTTCTTCGTTCTAACTTATCGATTCCAAGCAACCGGCACCGATCTTCGTAGGCTGGAAGGTTTGCTGCGTCCCGCCATGATAGGTGGCGTAGTGCGTAACGAACAAACCAACGCTGAACAGACTCCAGCCTCGCAATCTAACAGCGTTGCTAAGGACTCCAGCCAACGACAATAATTTCCAGTATTGTGCGCACTAACGAACAGTACAATGATCTCAGACACAGAGAGTCCGGGAAGTCTTCAGATATTTTGAAAATAAATCCAAGTTGCCGGTTTGCCTTCGCTATTACAGCATGGTAGTGTGGCCTGAACGTTATCTCTTGATCGAGAGTCACTCCTAAGTCCTTAACCTGCCTTAAGTCTAGTATGCAGCTGGCAAGTAAAGACCTGATGTAATTTAGACAACTGCTCCAGTATGGATGACATGTCAGTTTTCCTTGTGGGATAATCGAACGGAATATTATTCCGCAAGGAAAAGTGACAGCTCCATTGAGATTACATGCGCAGGCAGGCGTTACTAACGTTACGAAGTTTGCCCTCCTTTTCAGCTGCATACAAGGTAATTAATTCCAACAGCAAAAGCACTTCTGGACCATTACTTGTCCTATCCTAATGCACATTACTGTTGAGCTGCATACTAGCCTTCACCCGTTGAAGTATATTATCAGAAATATGATAATCGAATTCCATCGGCTTGCGCTTTCGCTTACGGTGGAATGAAATACCCATGCATTTATTGATGGAAGGTGTCAGAAAATTTTAAAAACACACACTTAAAAATTATTTACGGGTTCGGTTAAACATTTAGCTGAATCCACTCGGCATTTTCATATTTAACTGGTAATTCGGTGCCGAGTCTCAGCATCACTTCAAACTTAAATATCGGGTAACTTTATTACTAAGCCGATCATCGGCAACAATAGGAGCCGAGCTCAAACGTTAACCAAACTTAAACCGACCTCAGCTGCCTATCATGCCGAAATATCGGTTTGGCAGTTTTGTAAGCCGAGGCTCGGCTTTTTATCTGTCAACCGCCATGCGCCATATTGTTTTCATTCACAAGTGGAGCAAATCGTGTGTTGTTTGTGGAACGGTGCAAAAACATACATTTATTGGCACTACATCAATTACATTGATAAAACCTCGTCAACAATTCTACACCGATTCACCCGGCTCATAACTGCTTCTTTCCATCCGTGGTTGCGCCCTACGCTCTTCAAGTCTTGGTTTACCTGATCTTCCCATCTAGCTCGCTGTGCTCCACGTCTTCTTGTACCAGCCGGATTTGACGCAAACACCATCTTTGCAGGGTATTGCCTACAGGCATGAAATATTCAATATTTCGATGAAAATCTAATTCAAAATTTCGAATATTTACACACAATTTAACCGAAATCTCGGATAACCTCATTTCTGTTTGTTTCGAATTTTAACCGATACATCAGTTTGCTCATGCCGAGATTCCCAGTTAACTATATGAGTTTTCAGTTTGACCCAAACCGAGATTATCGGTTCACACAAAAAGCCGAGATCGAAACCAAGAGGTCGGCTGTGCGGATCTCGGTTTCAGAAAGCCGAGACTCGGCAAATAATTCTAAGTGTGCACGCGGTCAAATGCTGCTTTCAAATCTGTATAAACAGCATCGATTTGACCACCAGCGTCCATGGTGCGAACACAAAGTGAAACGAACTCCGTTAAATTCGTACCAACAGATCGTTTCGGATAGAAACAGATTGCGGGTTGACTTCTAGAAATCCGTTATCCGTTACTTTTCACTGCAAATACGGTTGATTGTTATCCTCAAAATGCAACATAAAGCCATTCAAAGCCAGGTTAGAGATAATTGAATCAATGCAATCCAGATGATCAAGTATGCAACTCATATTGTTACGTCGGCAAGGGAGCAGATAGATAACTCCAACGCTGATGATTCGAGATTTGAATTCATAACTGCTCAAGAGTTATACTCATCGATGTAGGATCGATAAAGCTGTTCCAATACTTGGAGACCGCAATCAAAACACCACCACCACGGACCTTTGAACTGTTCGTTGCATTGCGATTAGTGTGGCACACAGCAAACTTGGGGCCAAAAAGCTGCGCATTGTGGAATTGCTCATCCAGCCAAGTCTCCGTCAATATAATGACATCTTAATCACATTTGCTGACAGCCAAGAAAAACGAATCTACCTTAGTTCAGAGTCCACGTACGTTTTGATAATAAATCCGCAAAGCAGAAACAGGTACTATGTCATTGAGCACAATAACATCAGTCGAGCAACCTCCAGAAACGTCAGAGATGAAGTTTCCAGGCGGCGGCGACTCAGAGTTGGATAAGGCGCCGGGGGCACACGTGGGTTGATCACTAGAAGCGACAGACGCTACCGGAAGGAAGTTGTTCGAATCGCAATTATACTGTGAGGATGGCCCTCTCCATACTCAAACACAGGACCGGGATGACTGTTGGTCGCTGGCTGTAATGGCCCGAATGTGATGAGAGGATTGGAGGCTTCCATAAGGCTTGCAGGCATACATCCCGGAGGTTCGACGAGCATCAAAGGATCGGTTGGTCTATCGTCCAGTTGGCTGGAAACATTTGGAGTATCAGGAATGAAAAAGACAGGCATATGTTTATCGGAGTAGTACTTGCCCGGACTAGTAGTGTGGAAGACCCCGTCACAAATCCCAAACACAGAGCCGGGACGTCTGTTGAGCGCTGGCAGGAAAGACTCGACTGTGTTGGGTGGGTAAGGGGCTTCCAAAATGCGAAATGTGTCGCATCCCAGGATAACATAGTTTAGTTGAATGTGGTAGCTGGCGATGGCGAAGCTTGAGGTACCATTATTGGCTCACAGCTCTCCTGAATTTTGACGGAACCCGAAAATCCTGGAAACCGTAATCCTCGAATTCACGGAAAACCGGAAACACGGATCAAGAGCCTTATTCTTAAGAGACGCCTCGGGTCCGATTTTGAAGGACACAATGGAAAGCGTGTTGGTTTCCTTTGCCTTAGCAATAAGTTACACCACGGGCGGGTTATCTTATATCTCAAGATTGGCTTTTATCAGAGCAGCTACTGCTTCAATGCTGCCGTCGGGTCGGATTCTCGATAGATACAACCAAATCTTTTTGGCCAGATCTTGTGTGCCTTATGGAAATGGTGTCATCATTCTCCTGTGGCTTTTTGCTACCCATTTTCTGCATCAACAACGCGACGAGGATGTTTTATAGTTCTTACATGCTCTATTGTAGGCCAATGTGTAGTCTCAGTAGGAGTACGAAATCAATTGCAATTGCAATGATGTTGTTTTTGTGCCAAAGGAGGCATATCCGCCAAACTCGTCAGAACTTCGCCCCATAGAAAAATTCTGGGTGATTATTAAGGGCAAGCTCCGGAAAACAGGGAAGGTCTCCAAAATGGACAAGGACTTGAAGAAAAAGTGGATGAAAGTGTGTAAGAAATATGGCACAAGTTTTGCACAGGATTTGATGGGTAGCGTTAAGTCCAAGGTGCGGGCATTTAGCCTAGGAGAGAAGGTTTGATAAACCAGTATTGCAAAAACATAGTTACAATGCGGTTATTCATTTCCTGAGAATTGCAAAAATATCCAACTTTAAATTAATTTTTGGTGATCATTTTTGTCTGTTGCATGTTTTTCGAATACAATCTCTAGTGACGTGGGACAAACATATGTTTTTCGTTTGGAATAACATTGTTAATTTACAAGTGTTTCATGGGTTAATCTTTAAAAGAATGAAAAATCACGTGGAAAAGTTTTGCATTTATGGACTGTAATTGAATTTCCAAAAGAAAAATAAGTGGAGTTTTTGTTAAAAGTATAATCGATTTTCACGCTCTCTAGTTTGGCCAAAGTTTGATTGCTACATTCTTTGCGATAACATGGTGATTTTATTTCGTTAACATTGTCGTCTCGCCCCATTTTGTTTTCGTTTAACTTCAAAAAAAGCAGACACACTTGAAAGTGTACACACTTAGAAATTATGAATTTTACACGAGACGTAATTCATGTTTGTAAGTTTGAAAGTGTAGCTAATTTTGTATTGCTAACACAGAATCGAAGAAAGAATTAAATTAAAATTATTTACAATAACTATCCTTACCCGAATTTCAAGAGTAGAAATCGACGTCTACTACCATCTTTATCGATTGTGCAAAGGTAAGCTGCACTCACTGCGCTCCTATTTCTCTCTCGATTGTTTAAAGAATGTGCACACCAAAAAGTAGTCGTCGGAAATGCCTTAATGCAGTCTTCTCCGTGTACGCTTTGCTAATCTGATCACTACTACATGAATATTAATGTATGTGTGCTATGATGAAGACGTCGTTTGGCTACAGTAACCTTTATTCAGTAAAATGGCGTCGAATCAAGAACGCGAGCGCGAAGCAATTTTGCACAAAAGAGTGGAA
The DNA here is from genome assembly GCA_024533555.2 of Aedes koreicus. NCBI lineage: Eukaryota > Metazoa > Arthropoda > Insecta > Diptera > Culicidae > Aedes > Aedes koreicus. The sequence goes on along the minus strand of JAHHFK020003125.1, from coordinate 28,087 downwards.
AATCCAGATATGTCGCACGGCGATATTGCCAAGTCATTAAAAATCGCAAAATCGACGGTTAACTAAAGTGCTAAAAAACTTTCAGCAGCGCTTAACTTTAAAGAGAAAGGTCGGTTCCGTAGGTAACCATGATTCTCGTTTCGTCGCGGAGAGGAAGAAAGTGATTAAAGAATTTAAGAAGAAACCGAATATCTCAATTCGTGATGTGGCGAAAAAAGTGAAAATGTCTCCATCGTTCGTCCAGAAAGTGAAGAAAAGTGCAGGCTTGAAATCATTCAAAGTAGGTGTTGCTCCAAATCGTAACGACAGCCAGAACAAGAGCGCAAAATCTCGATCGAGAAAATTATATGACACTATGCTGAAGGAATACGACTGCATAATATTGGACGACGAAACATATTGCAAAGCTGACTTTAAGCAGATACCGGGACTACAGTTTTATACCTCGTTGCAAAGAGGAAATGTTGCTGATCGTTTTAAGCAAAAAAAATTGTCGAAGTTCCCAAAAAAATACCTCGTATGGCAGGCAATATGTGGATGCGGTCTCAGAAGCGACATCTTCATCACGACTGGCACTCTAAATGGACAAATTTACGTAAAAGAGTGTCTGAATAAACGACTGTTGCCGTTCATTCGGGAACACAACGGTTCGGTGCTGTTCTGGCCTGACCTGGCATCTTGCCACTATGGAAAACTGACTAAGGATTGGTACATTGCTAATGGTGTAAATATTGTCCCAAATTATTGCAATCCGCCAAATTCGCCAGAACTCCGTCCGATCGAAAAGTATTGGGCTCTGGTCAAGAGGAATCTTCGAAAAACGAATAGCGTAGCAATTGATGAGAAAAGCTTCAGGCGTAACTGGCAGAAAGCTGCAAAATTGGTGACAGATGACACTGTGCAAAAACTGATGGAAGGTGTCAAACGAAAGGTGCGGACATTTGGATATAACAGGTCAAAATAAATGATTTACTTTTGATTTTCTCATATTTTCCATTTAATACCACTAATTTCCCGTTGACTACTTTTTGGTGTGCACATTCTTTAGCTAGGAATGATTCATTTTGTCAACGCTTATTTTAATAAATATTACCATTAAAATTTAAGGTATATTAAAAATGCTAACTTTCAAGAAATCACCGCAGCGTTCCAGTTGTTCCATTATCACTATCACATTTTAAACATGCAGTAGCATTTCCCAACTGCACTCTAGCTGACAGCGCCTACGGAGTTGTTTTAAAGCCAACTTGCTGCATCCGCTCTGGCACAGGAAAACTTCCGCCCTGCTGCTGCTGTTGCTGAGACGCAGGATAGCTTCAACCAGCACCGGTTGAAACATAATTTCCATTCTATTTCATTTTCTTGATCCCACTTCAGCTCGTGTGGTAGCCGTCTCGAGAAATGCTCTCCAGCTCCCAGACTCATACACACAATGTTGTAGCAATAGGTAAGATACGTATGCCACTTCCATATATTAAAACCATTACCCCTCTGTCCCCGAGGGCTTTTCCTTTCTCTCCATCGCTCTCTTTGGCGCTAGAATTAGAAGTTTCGCAACCAAAGCCACCCCGGAGAAGGTAATGCAGATGCACATACATATAGGTAAGCTTTAATCTCGTTCCACATTCAAGTGAGCGCATGGTTCGAACACCGGATGTCTGACAGTGTGGCCACAGAAAATGTATGCATCTCGAACGGATCTTCCAAGTGGCGTATGAAGAAATAATAAGTTCTCTTGAAGGATTTACGATCGTAGAGGAATTATTATCTGTTATAAGTTTTGCAGTTTGAACGCCTTCAGTCCGGGTGAAAATCACCGAAATCGGTTTTTCAGCAGGGAAAGGAGAGGCAGGAAACCAAAATAAATGTTTTTGCTTCTTGTTGGAATGTGTATGAGTGTGTGTAATCTTTGAGATGAAGCTCTGGGCTTCAGCTGTAGGCTCTAGGAAGAAAATTAGTTAGAACTTACGTAAGACCCCTCCTAGCTGCTGGGTGTGGTAAGACTTGAGCAGCCGTTAATATCCTCCGACTCTAATGTTGTTGGCGAGTATGAATGTGCTGGAGTCTCCTGAACTTCTACTGCCTAGTCGAAAGTCACGTAATTGCTGAAAAGGTGCTCGTTTTCCAATCGTTGCCAGTTGAACTTTGGCAATTATTTCCTATTGACGATCTTGATGCTGCCAGAAAACTTAGTCTGCAGAGTGGCAACTTGCAAGTAGTTGTGGCATATTACGGGCATCGGGAGTTATCTTAGAAGGGAAGAAGCAAGCCGCATTGGCAGCTGTCGACTGGTCGTGAAGCTTGTGAGGATGCGGGAACAGTAGAAGTTTATCGATATCCTTTGGCAAGGAAGCTGCAATTAGCCCAAATGGGTTCCGATTGTGGTTGCGTGAATGAGAACAATTGCCAATTCACGGCTCGTTGCTGAAACCAATAATGCGAGAATAAATCAAAGTAGGTTGATGCCAACTCGGCAGTTGAATGCTTTTCGGAATAGGTAATGCTGAAACTTATCGACGCGGGGAATATTTACCTCTAAGAAAAACTTTCTGTAGCCTGATTTTCGATGGTCACTTGAGAATTTCTGTAACGAAAGCATAATATTTTTTGTTCGAACGCTTGGAGATATTTCTCAAGATGTTTTCGGGGTATGCTTGGCAACAAATGTTTGGGAAGACTCAACAGAAATGGCGTTTGATTTCATTTTGGAAAATGTTTTACACAAAGCAATAACCTACCTGACAGGAAAAAAAAAAAAAATGCGGAAATTTGTGTTATATCTTTCAAATCCTACTTTCAACTATTTTAAGCCATAGAGGTCAATTAGAAAAGTCGAGTCGACCGTCACTTACCCATTACATATGTCGAGATTGAGAAAAATTTGTTGAGTAGGTCGACTCAGTTCAGTTAACTGCTCGACTGTTTCATACGCGTTTTTCATCTGAAAGTAATACATGGCTGAGATACTGAAAAGAAATACTATAATTGTTATATCTATATTCTCCGTACGTAAAGTAACGATTATGATGTAGAAGGAGATGTCCGCTCATCACCATGAGGCACCAAGAGTGGACAGTAATGTCAACAATTCCAAAATTTCTGAGAATTTCAAATAATAAGGTGTGGCCCAGTTAAAATTGGAACAAAAACCATTACAACAAAAACCATCTCGATTTCGAAGAAATTTGCGGTCTTTTCCCGGAATACGTTTCATCAACCGGTGCACATTATTCTCTCTCATCGTTTTGGCAATCTTATTCCACTTGGTTCTCAATTTATTGATGCTTTTGACGACACGTTGGTTTCATACCACTGCAGCACTATGTTACTGTAAAGACAGCTTGCAAGATCTGGCCAAAACATGACAGGTTCATTGTGGGATCTGATGAATGGCAATATTCGCTTTTGGAGACATTCAGTCATTAAATGTCTTATCAGTGATGAAAACCTTGGTCTTCCTACCGTAGCTACAGATGCCTTGCTAAATCATGTATTTACGTGCAAATTTATCTGCAAACAAAAACTTGAATTTGGCAGGAACATCTCTCCGAGCCGCAGCCAAGTAAAATTTTTGTCCCGGTAGCTGTTTGAAATCGGTCTTTACATAGGTTTGAGGAGACAGCCATTAAATTTTGTCAACACCTGATCATACAGTCTTCTGGCACGGATTTCGGCCACATTGTTCTACTTTTGATCCATATTTGGTTGTCTACAGGCACGGTAGCCTTCCTGGAGACGAATCCGTTGCACGGTACTGCGTGCAGCGCGAAACTTTTTGGCCAAATCGCGGTCTGAGATGTTGGGGTTGGCCTTAATGTTCTTGATGACTTTGTTCCGCAGTTGACGGTTGACAGTACCCGCCCGACGCTTGCTTTGAGGCTTGCAATCCGTCGACAAAGTCTCTCTGTATTTTTTCAAAACACGCCACACGGTATTTCGGGGAAAACCCAACACTTTAGCAAGTTTTGGCCCAGACCACGAAGGGTTTTCCAAATGATTGCGCAGAATTATTTTTCTTTTTTCTTCTTCCATTTTGTATTTCTCTGAAACACGTTCGAACTGCACCTCGAAAAAAAAAAACTTCTGTTGGTGTTATAGGGAACATATATCTCATAGTTTGAAAATCCGACCACTAGGGTCGCTGTAAGAATCAAAAATATTTGTTCCAATACTAAATGGGCCACACCTCAAGTACCATCTATACATCTGGAAAGTTTCTTCCTGTTCTTCGGCAAAGTTTCGTCCAGAACTTTTGGGAGTTCCTGAACTTCTAAGATCTTCAGGGAGGTTCCAACTAAATGTTTGGGAAGTTTCTTCTGGAAATCTCTCCTAAACATCGGGGAAGCTTTCTTTAAAACTTCTGGGAAGTGTGATCTTGAACTTTGGGAAATTTGCTCGTGAATTTCGGAGATATTCCTACTTGAACTACTAAGAAATGCCGCTCATACTTCCGAGAAGTTTTGCTGGCTCCAACTCCACAAAAACCTTTGGCGATGTGCTAATTCGTTTTCATCATTTCGACGAGCCGTTCGAACTGACGGTAATTTGTTTTTTACTAAAATTTTTGGACATTTTTTGTTAGAAGTGAGTGTGGCGAGTTACTTCATCACTATTGAGAAATGATGATGTATTTGGTATTGTTACAGTTGTCATTGTTTGTTTTGTTGGCAATGAATCTACTTTAATGAAAGTTTCTGCTATTTATACCCTTTGAGGAGCGAGAACACTCTTCAAAGGCGCCCCCTTTATCAGTCAAAACCGGATTCTTTGAAAAGAAAACAAACTATGAATCCGATACTGACGATGCATCAGAACCCTAGTCATAACCAATTTAAATATAGAACATCAAATAGAAAATTGGAATTTACATAAATGAAGACTAACCATGTTTTCCTTATTCCAAGCTCATTCTCGGTGGCTCAATCGAAGTATTGTCACTTTTCAAAAGATATAAAATGTAATAAGGACTAAAACATGTTCCCTAGTTTGAATTAATTTGGACTAGAGTGCGTTGGAAGATCTGATACCCCGTAACTCACCACGAAAAGGTGAGCTACCAACGTTACGTGTCAATATTTCTTACCTTGATGTAGAAGGAGATGTCCACTCATCACCATGAGGCACCGAGAGTGGACAGTAATGTTTGCTAGAATGAAAGATATGAAGAGAAAGTGTTGACAGTTACGTCAGTGTACGGTTGGTTGAAAATTGAATAGAGTTAGCCATTTGAAACAATGGAGGTTAGCTAGATGTCACTGATCTCGCAGAGTAGTGCATTGTCAATTCCTACAGTGAAACAGTTTCTTGGCAAGATCGCGTACCGATAAATTCGGATTTTGCTGCCGTTCGAACAAAGTGCGTTTGCGCACTTCCACTTGATTCGACGCCATTTTACTGAATGTAGCAAGAATGTAATTATGTTGTACCACTAAATAAAGAGGAGAGTTTCAGCTGTCATATAAGTGAAACATTTCAGCGATCCGTGAAATAATTTAAAATCTACACTGAAAGAAAAGTGTCCGAAATTTAACCTGGACAGGCATTTCACAAATGCACCCCACGAGTTTCACAGGAAAGGCAGTTTTTAGTAAAAAAAATTTTTTTTATATCGATGTGATAATCGTGAGTGAAACTGTTGATTCTTTTTTTAATATTATTTATCATTTATAAAATTCTACGGATAATCAGTAGATAGAGATTATTCTATGTAAGGACCGATTTGATCCAACAGTAAGGATGCTGTGTGATAGTGGTTTTTCAATGGGAAGACAAGTTACACTTTTAAATAACGCTTGAGAGTCAATTTGACCCCATTAAAAGCAACAGTAGAGATGCTGTTTGGATTCCTTTTAAAGTGTGATGGTGAGTTTTCCCATCCATGGAAACCAATGTCATTTATATTAACACTTAAGAGCCGCTTGGTCCCATCTATACCAACAGTAAGGATGCTTTTGAGGAAACTCATTTAGTTAAATTGTGGTTTTTTGGGATAACAAGGTCATATTTAACAACGCTTGAGAGCCAATCTGCCCCCATTCAAACAAACTTTAAGGAGGCTGTTTGAGCCACTCCCAAGATGTGATGCGTGATGATGTGCGGTATTTGGCCGAATTAATAATTTTATCTAAAAATCTTTCTCAGAAGGGTACTTATTTTCATACAAATAAACCAAATAGAATTTCTTCTTGTTTATTAACGTTTCAAATATTGTCGTAATTTCACGTATTTATCTGTTAATTGCTACAACGAGTATATTAATCTGACCACCTATATTTTTTTAAGAATCCTTCTGGTGGTAAAACGTGCGCTGTAGTCACGCAGTGTTCAATTTTTATTTACAGACGTTCAAAAAATCCAGATATACTCATAACATCCAAGACCTTATAGCGAATATTGTCATAAAATGATTTATACCGGAAAAGTAAACTGAAGAGGAAGAGTTTTACCAGATGGAGCTGCAGATATAAGAACAGACTATGTGATTAATAGCTTGGAGGAAAAAAAGGAACTCTTTCAGAAGGACTAGATGTTAAAGGCGCTATACCAGCTATTAGTATAGGACTTCCATCTATGTCTAAACCTGAGTTTGTAGTTTGGTTGTTCACTATGGTAATTATATAGAACAACTTACTATGCTCCTAATGATTGACCGCGGCTGTATGGAACGATGTAGAATTTGTTTTTTATTACTTCGTACTGCAAGAAGAATGTTATCCGCATAAAAAAATATCTTGACTGTACACACTTAGACTTTTTTACAGAAATCTGTAAAAGTTTACCGAATTCTCAACAGCTGAACGTTCGGTAATCCAATTTAACGGATTTCGGTAAAGTTTTACCGAAATCAGGAATTTTTTTTACAGATATCTGTGAAATTTCACCGAAATCCGTTAAATCGGATTACCGAACGTTCAGCTGTTGAGAATTCGGTAAACTTTAACAGATTTCTGTAAAAAAATCTAAGTGTGTACGTGGTATTATTTGGAATAGAGGCTGCATTGCTACAAGAAATAACGTCGACCCTTGAGGAACGCTGTTCACCAACGTGATAGATGTCTTTCAACGTTTACTCGCAATGTTCTGTTGGTGAGAACAAAGTTTGTTAAGTTGAATATCCGCCCACCGATTTGCCATTTCCGCAGAATACACAAGATGCCGAATCTCCATGCGGTATCATATGCTTTCTATAGATCGAGCTTTGCTATTAAACAGAGTTCATCCCGGCTAGGTAACAACCTATCGCCAAGTATGTATCATTACCACAGCCAGCACTGGAGGCTGTTTTTTCGAGTCACCCATTAGATTCTAGCTCAGGTGTTAAACTTTTAATGACCATACGTTTATAGCTTTTCGTCATGTTAGTTCGTGAACGGCCGTAACCGGATCTAGAGGAATTAGGCTTCTGGATTTGCATTATTATTTGAGATATTGTTGAGCAGCTCCATTAAGCCATGGCAGTTTTTAAGGATAAAGGAAGTCAACGTAGCATCGGATACCTTATGAAGTCAGAGCCTGTAGAGACGCTATTGCCTTTGTCAAGTGCCCGATCCAGTTAGACTTATTACTTAGCCATTTGAAAGAATGGAGGTTAGCTAGATGTCGCTGATCTCACAGAGTAGAGCATTGTCAATTTCTCTGCTACGTCTGGTCGTTTGATGACAGCCGTGCAATGATGTTGTGTTCCTATCAGAGTAATAATTGTCTGCCACTTTTTTGCCGTAAAAAATGCAATAGGCAAAAATGATCACCAAAACATTCTTTTAAGTCAGATGTTTTTGAAACTCTCAGGGAACAAACACATATCAGCTATGTTTTTGCAGAATTTGTTTATTAAAACTTCTCTCCTAGACTAAATGCCTGCACCTTGGACTTAACGCTATCCATCAAATCCTGTGCAACACTCGCATCATCTTGCTTACACACTTTCATCCACTTTTTCTTCAAATCCTTGTCCTTCCCTGCTCTCCGGAGCTTTCACGTCATAATTGCTCAGAATTTTTCTATTGGGTGAAACTCTGGCGTGTTTGGCGGATTTGCCTCCTTCGGCACAAAAACAACATCGTTGGCTTTGTACCACTCCATCACCGGTTTCACGTAATGGCACGATGCCAAATACGGCCAAAACAGAGTGTCACGGGAGCCGGTCATTATGTACGGCTTGCTGAATTTGCCGCACCCACAGATCGCCTGCCACACAAAGTACTTCTTGGCAAATTTGTTGACCTTCTTTTTCCGAACTTTCTCCAAAACATCAAGGCAAGACTTGCCGGGAAAAAACTCCAGGCCACTGCTTGGCGTCCGCTTTAATGTACGTCTTGCCGTCCGTTACGATGCATTTCGACTGCACTAACCACTCGCGGTACAGCTTCCTGGTGCATGATTCGGCCATCGACATGGAATCCGGCCCGCTTCATACTCTGCTGGACGAACCAGACGGAAGAATTGACCTTCTTGGCCACGTCCCGAATCGAATGGTTCAGATTGCGCTCGAAGTAATCTCTCACCTTCCTTGCGTTCATGGGGTCGGTCGTCCTCGCTTTTCTTCCACAGCTAGCTCGCCACTGAGTCGTCTGGGTCTCTTTAAAGGATTTTACCACAGGTCAATACGCAATTGTTACGCGACCCACATGTGAGCCTGGCCTGGATTTTCCACGGCCGCGCCCATAATTTTTTGTCGAAGTACTTCTTGCTTGGAAGCCATCTCAATAACTACTTGACAGATTGTGGCGACATTTTGCACATGTAAACATTACACTCTTAATTGGTTACTCTGCTAGCAATCAACCGTTCATGAGATCCCTAGCTCTTGGTCGTATAGCCATGATCTTCGCTTTGTTGTGTATTGTGAGCATTCCTGCTGATTCAAACAGAGTGTTCAGTTATGTGGAATGGTGCGCAATTAAGTCACCAAGTAACAACACCGGCGTCGGAACTCAACTGAAAAAGTTGCCTAGTTCATTTATACACTGGTTGGAACTTGATGGGACGTATATCGATACCACCGTCATCGGGGTTGAAAGGTGTAGTCGAACTGCTATAGCTTGAAGATCACAGTTGATTTCGATGCGTTGGGATCCCTTCTGGGATTGAAAGACCCGATTCTTGCTGCCAATACCGTCGTTTTCCGTAGTTCTTGCAGGCAAATTCTGATGAGATCACCCGGTTGTTGTTTTTTGTCCCCTGCAGAGCTATTACCGATGGTTCGTGCTGGCTGATAAGTAGCTTGGGCTCACAGGCGTAGTGATTAACATCTATACCACTCACGTTAAAGTCACGTGTTCAAATCTTCTGCCCGGGTGTTTAAGTGACTACGATGAGGGATGAACCAGTCCTAGGCTACTTTATGCTAACGCGTGAGAACAAATTTGGATTGATTTAAATTAACAGTAAGGATGCCACTCATTAAATAAATGTGAAGAGGTTTACTTGTTCCAAGACATGGTGGAACGGCGAGGGGAATCATATGAATATGAATATCATATTCAATGTAAAGAAACAGTGGCAAATATATAAAAATATCAATCACTTATGAGAAAAAAAAAGGGTTTTTTTAAAAAGAATATAAACAGCGGGGTGACTTATAACGGGGTGACTTCGACCGCCAAGTCCGATATTTATTCAATTTAAAATTATCCTTCTCCAAGTGCCTGAGTTTTTTAAGCTTTGAACCATATATATTCAGCATTTATTAGGGTATATAAATGCATTTTGTTTTTAGCATTTCTCTATTTCCTTCGCTATAAAAAAATATTTTTAAAAAAATGCTCCTTATGGTACTTTTTACCAAGCCCAACAACAATCATATATTCAAGCAATAAAATGATTTTTAAAAAAATCGACAACCACATTTTCAGATTACTTAAACATTCGTCTCTCTAAGCTAATCGAAAAAATATTAATTTTGTATACATAAACAAATTAATGAATAAAAAAAAATATTTTGATCGAAAATTAAGAGCAAACGAATAAACGCGACAACCTTCTCGAAGTGTTGCACTACCTTCCAATCTGTCAAAGGGTTTGTTTTGTTTTGTTCTGTGTTGGAGAAAAGGTGTGAAACATTTATTTCGACAATTTAATGGCATTGAGAAGTCCAAAATGCCGAGAAAGTACGTGAAAAAAAGTTGGTGGAAGAGCTTATTTACAGTACAGTTCCGAATCGATGGATGCTGCGTTGGAGGCAGTACGAAAAAAACGATATTCACTGCGTGAAGCTGCTCGGACCTACAGCATTCCTTACAGCACCCTTCATGATACACTCAATGGACGGCACCTGCAGACGGTTGGTGGTCAGACAATCTTAACCGATGCCCAGGAAGCGGATCTCCGGGAAACTATCAAAATTGTAGGTGAATGGGGATTCCCTTTGACTCCGGCCAGCGCAAAGCTACTGGTGAAAGGTTTTCTGGATAGTAACCAGATAAAAACGCGATTCCACAACAACAATCCCGGTAAGGACTGGTTCACTTCTTTTATGAAGAGATCGCATACATTTGGTCAGAAAATGTAAAGCGGAATAGAGCGAAGGTGAGTCACGCCGCTGTGAATGAATATTTCGACAACTTTGCGGAAACGATTCGAGATGTTCCTCCAAAGAACATTATAAATTTTGACGAGACAAACTTCACCGATGATCCCGAATCCAAGAAGGTGATTGTAAGAAAGGGACAAAAGCATGTGGAGAATGTTTTGGATCACTCCAAAACATCCTACTCCGTGATGTTTGCCGGCGCTGCGGATGGAAAAGTTCTACCACCATACGTTGTCTACGCTGCATTGCACCTGTACCCTACATGGACGGAAGGTGGTCCAAAAGGATGCCGGTATAACCGTACGAAATCCGGTAAATTGCATAACTTAGTTGTTTCATTTACAAAAAAAACTTATTTTTAACTTTCACTTTTAGGATGGTTTGACCACATTGTATTCCAGGATTGGTTCTATACCATTGCATTGCCATACTGCAGAAGCCTTCAAAATGACAAACCGAGAGTGTTAATCGGTGATAACGTTGCGTCACACCTTTCGGTCTCAGTCATCAAGAGTTGCTTGGAAAATGGTATAAAATTCGCCTTCCTGCCTCCAAACGCAACACACTTGTGCCAACCACTTGATGTTGCTTATTTTCGACCCTTGAAAAAATCCTGGAAAGTTACACTAGAGGAATGGAAGAAACATTCAAAAGGATGTGTTCCCAAACACAAATTCCCACAACTCCTCAAAAACGCCCTAAACGCTATTGAGAGTACTTGTGCTCAAAACATGCGAGCTGGATTCAGGGCTTCCGGAATATTTCCGTTGGACAGACATCAGGTGCTCAAAAGGATTCTCAGTGCTGAAATTGAGCAAAGGCCAGCTGCTGAAAATTCATTTGCTAAGCAGCTTGTTGAACTTTTGCAGAATGAAAGATTCGGGAAGCAAACTGATCGTTCTATTCCAAAAAGACGCTGCCTAGTGGACATAAAACCAAATGCAGGTGTGAGTGAGGAACAGGCAAATCAACTTAGATCAATGAAATTCAGAAAAAGCGTGTGGGTGGATCAGGAAATACCTCGGTTCTGAAGCAAGTTCGGCAGAAACGTTTTAACCTGCCAGGAGTATCCGGTAAAATTAAGGATCATGAAGACGAAGGTGAATCACAAATCTTCAGTGAAATTCAGAACAAGCGAGGATCAGGAAAAACCTCGGTTCCGAAGCAAGTGAAGCAAGTTCGGCAGAAACTTGTTGGCCAAGTCGGAATATTAACAGCACAACAAGACGGTCAGAAAATGAATGTTGGTGATTCCGGTAAAATGAAGAATCATAAAGAAGAAGGTGAATCCACAGTTACGAAGCGTGTTGGCAAGCCTGGAACATCATCTGTTTCACAATACAAGAAGAAGAGAATTCGTTCCTAAAGTAATGGAGTTGTCCTCCTTTGTTTCTTTTTATTGAATAAAGCTATATGAACACATCCCCTCCTTCTTTTTCTTGATGACAATTACGACCCAAGTGGAACTTAACATTTGCTTATTTCAGTAACTAATGTCATTTTACTTTTTGAAAATTCATTAATTACGCCACGCAAAATGGTTCGTTTTTCTACACAAAGCCCCTCCCCCAACCTTGGTCACCCTTTTTGTATGGCTCTTTTGGATCGTTACGGTCTGTAAACTCCCCTTCCCCCTAAAAATATGATGATATTAACGAACGTTTCCTTAGCTGTCAATGACTCGCACTTATTCTGCCGTGAATCGCATATCAAACCATATTTTCTTGATTTCTTATCCATATGGGACGGATATGCGATTAACGGCAGTGTTGGCGTCCTTACACCAGTGTAGTACCGAATTAAAAACGACATGAGTGAGGTATTTCTGTTTGTCTAATATTATGGTGAACTACTGAAAAATAGCAATGGATGGGTCGCTCATAAATTATGTCATGCTTTTAATGGAAGGGAGCTTTGGGAATTGTGATAATCTGTACACAAAATTTAAGGTCCATAAAAACATGACAGAGGGGGAGGGTTTTGAAAATGGTCCTTTTTTGCGTGACATAATTAATGAACGTTCCCTTTGGGGAATGCTCCACCCCTGTGCTATTCGGGAGACATCTGCATCAAACGGTTTGCATAAAAATTTGGTGTTTTTTTTTATTCATTTCAGCACTTCAAATGGATAAAATTGATTTTGATCGAAGTCACCCCATTATTGAAAATTGGCCGCGGGAATTAAACAATTTTTTTCTATTCAATTAAACATCAAAATCAATCCGAAATCAAAGATCCGAAACTAATTGACTTAACTGGAATCTGTTTCGACTAACACTTGTCGTCCAGCAGGTCTTACGTAGACAATGTATTCCCTATAGGTTCGTTACAGCACCTAATGCTACTGCATGTTTGCTCTTTGGCACTACACTTACTTTACCACCGGGAGGACAATTGTTCAAATAACAACCATAAGCAACAACCGTTTGACCGGATGGAGCGATACAAAACAAAAATCAACTCTTAAGCTGTGGAAAACCGTAGAGCTAAAGTCTTCGAGCTTTACAATTTTGTTTCATGTGTAACGGGGTTCCTCGAAGGTGTTTACAACTCATTTACACAAGGTTTATGTGTCTCATGAACCATTAGTATTATAAAGTTAGTTTGCAGTCTTTGAACATAGCGAAGCAACATGCAATCCAAAAAATCGAACTTAGAACCTCGACGAAGTTAAGGGTTTGGTGTAATCTATTATGGGTTGAGAGAGATGCAGAGTGAGATGCTGAGTCAATCGCAAGCAACAGGGTCGGTTTCAGGATATAGGGGCGCTATTATTGTTCAATTTTATGATAATATTTTAGAGGTCTTTGGTTTGAAGAACATGAAAAAAAATTTCATACCATTTTCCCACAATTGTGAGGGAACCAGATTTATTTTGTTCATAAAAAAATTAAGAAAATTTTCATCTCAGCTATTTGAGTTTCCCTTTTTTTTCATTCATAATAACGCAGATAAGCTGCATTGCCATTGTTAACAATTGCCATTGTTAAACAACTCTTTTTTTATAATTAATACAAAATTTTCGCATATTTATATTAATTATTACCATCAATAGAGAGGTTTATTTATTTTTTGTATCAAAGCAGCCTCGCTGTGAAATTATTTTCCCTGTAGCTGGACCATGGTTTTCTTCCTCATTCACGGTTCACAAATAACTGACGTTCATGACATATAATATCCGTTACAAAATTGGGTTTCAGAGCATGTTTAGTCATCAATTTGTAGTTATGTACTTGAGTATTTTTTTTTTTTCAATATCCTTACCTTTTGAGCCATCTGAAAGCTGAAAAAATTATATTTATAATCTGATCTCAAATGATCTACATTTGGCTTTATTGAACCGATAAAGACAGTATCGTTTTTTATGGAAGTTGCTTTGCGAAAAAGACCATTGAATAATTTACAGCTGTTCATGTTACGCGTGGTCTCGGCATAATAAACAAGATACAAATTACGCAGCTGAAATTTTATTTTTTCACCCAAGTGCAACAATGAAAGGTTTGACAGTAAGAAAAACGTAAAACAATGGTGACCAAAAATTGTACGGAAACTTGGCGGTCATACGGTTGAAAATACGCAGTAACGATTCGGGACATTTTAATATGTTGCTGGATCTACCTGATCGTGGTCTTTAGCTTGGTCTATTTAAACCAGATTTGGACAAAAAGGTTGGTGAGCAATTTGATAAAAAAGGAGTTGTCGATTAGACATTGTGCAAAAAAAAAGTGGAACATCGATCGGAATGGTTTAGCGCGCTTAGGCACGTAGTTCTCTCTAGACTTACAAGAAGCAAAAATGTCCCAAATGTAGCAAATTACAAGCGACTTCCGTGAAAATTTGAGCTCGTAAGTTGTACGATGAGGTTTTGACCAAAAAGGAAAGGTGCATTATTACGGATGATTTAACGTATTTAAGTTGGACTACAAAACACTTCTAGGGGCACAATTTTACACTGTGAAGCAAAAAAAGATATATATATATATATATATATATATATATATATATATATATATATATATATATATATATATATATATATATATATATATATATATATATATATATGTATATATATATTAAAATAATTTGTTTGTACTACTTGAATGGGATATCTAAGTAAGGATCATCGAGCTTTACGTAGTGTAGGGAGAATCTGCTGCTCGAATATCAATACTTTGGCAGAGACAAAGCTCAAACTATTCTAACGCAAGAAGGTGGCCGAAGGTGCGCAAATCAGGAAGATTGCATGTGGCGTGATGATAGTAGGATGATGACGATGACTACCTAGGACCTTATGCATTCAGCATAACCTATCTTATACATTCTCGAACGGTACTAGCACGGCTCGGTAATAATTCACATATCACATTTTGTTTCCGTAATGGTGATTTCCATTACTACTGGCCTGCCGTTGCCTTATTGTACACCGACAGGACGACAAAGTCGTTGTCGTCCACCTTTTTGCAGAGCATACACCTGGATTTCTTTAAGCAGTCTCTAGCAATATGATCATCCTCACCGCATTTCTATTTACGTTATCTATTTATTTGCCAACATATTCGACACAAAAGTCGCAAAGACTGGTTAAGCAACACTATTAATATTAAATTTACCTACTGCTTTGCAAACATTAAAATCCAAACCGTCACACACTTTATTTAACATCTACTACATAAATCCAGTGAGCTGGTCATTTCATAATTTGTTCGATGGCTGGGGATCCACAGCAGTTGCCAATTTTTGAGCTGACGAGTAGGAACATATAACCTCACATTTTCGAGAAGGCTGCTGCAGTCGATGTTTCACTTAAACACGTCAAAAATGAACAATCTTTGCCCCATAAATTGACAACTCACCAGCGGTTGTGAATCGAAGAATGCGCATCGATGTTCGTAAAGAGGTAGGTTCACTGGGTCGTTCCATGGCAGGCCGCGTAGAGTTTACCTAATGAAGCGCTTCTGAACTCTTTCAATACGAGTGATATGGACGGCATGATACGGAGCCCGAACCTGCACTCCACATTCAAGTACACTGCGAACTAAAGCGCAGAACAGGGCCTTTAGTGCACGTACGTCATTAAAATGGGCTGTGTTCCGGCGTTGTAAATTATATGTGTTCAATAGAGCGTAGTTTACTATCAAGTATAACTCTAAGGTCCTTGATCGAGCAATACTAATGGCAAATTGTTCAGCCCGTTGTAGATACAGTAGTCTGACATCGAGTGAACGTCATAAGTTTACATTTTGCCGCATTCATCTGCATTCCGTTCATTTCGCACCAAGTTTAAACACGTTCAATATCAGCTTATAAGAAGTGTATCGAATATAAGCTATCCACATACATTTGCGTTGTACGCATGTATTTGTGATGGTTTTTTATGCTCTGAACACTGCATGCTGTGTGTTTGACTGTCAGCTTTCTTTTGTTTACTTGTTTGTGCGGTTCAAATTCTGCGTATTCAAAATGTCGCGTATTGAAAAGGAAGTGAAAATTAAGGTTCTGGACACATGGCTAAGTGAGAAGGGTATTACTATGCGAAAATTGACGAAGCGGTTTGGAATTCATCATGCGAGTGTTAAAACCATCATTAATAAGTTTGGAGAACACTATTCTTTTAATGAGCTACCAGGAAGAAGCAGAAAACCCGGTTCTTCCAACCCGAAACTGGAGCAGAAAGTGGTAAAGGGTGTCCACGATGAAATTGCTCTAACTTTTTAACCGTTGGGTAGAATTTAATGAAAATTTGGGTGGATTTATTTCATAGTGCATTATTTACATCCTGCAAGTTTTAAAGTCCTGTGATCAAAACTCGCGGAAATGGAGTCGAAAGAACAGCTCGTGCGTGATAAAATATTGCGCATTCATCACGAGAACAAGGATCTCTCGCATCGTTCCATCGCTAAAACGTTGGGAATCGCGAGTTCCACGGTGTCGCGAGTGATTAAGCGGTTCGAGGAACGGTTGACCACCGATCGGAAGCCCAGAAGTGAAGGAAAAAGTATTCCGTACAACACCAAAAATCACAACCGCGTAGTTGGGGCCTTCAACCGAAATCCGAACGCCTCCGTTCGGGATGTGGCTAAGAAGCTGCACCTAAGCCGAAGTTTTGTCCAGAAGGCCAAAACTAAGGCTGGGCTTCGAACGTTCAAGGTACAAAAGGCTCCTAATCGCGACGAGAAGCAGAACAAGTCCGCCAAAACCCGTGCCAGGAAGTTGTACCTCAACATGCTGACGAAAGTTGAATGCTGCATCATGGACGACGAAACATATGTGAAGGCCGACTTCAAACAGATCCCCGGCAACCTGTTTTTCACGGCCATGGATAAGTTCAGCGTTCCGGAGCATGTCCGCACTCAGAAGATGTCCAAATTTGCGAAGAAATTCCTGGTTTGGCAAGCCATCTGCACGTGCGGGAAGCGGAGTGCACCTTGTGACCCAGGACACGATGAACGGACAGTGTACAAAGAGTGCCTCCAGGCGGCTGCTTCCTCTCCTGAAGGCCCACAACGTCCCAACAATCTTCTGGCCGGATTTGGCCTCATGCCACTACTCCAAGGACGTGCTGAAGTGGTATGCGGACAATAAGGTCAATTTCGTGCCGAAAATGTTCAACCCTCCCAACACTCCGGAGCTCCGCCCCATCGAGAAGTACTGGGCAATTATGAAGCAGCACCTTCTTAAACGACCTAAGGTAGTGAAGACAGTCGAGGAACTGAGGAAAATATGGGTTTACATGCAAAAAACGGTTGATTCACAGGTTGTGCAGAATCTTATGGCCGGGGTTAAGGCCAAGGTGCGGGCATTTGCGTATGGACTGTAAATAAAATACGAGTAAAATGGTAAAATGAAGTTGAATAGTTATTTCTAAATCCCTGAAAATTTGATGGCAATCGGATGAAAACTCGAATTTTGCGAATCAATTTTGTGTGTGGCAATTTCATCGTGGACACCCTTTATCTCTAATCATGAAGAACAAATCAATGTCAATACGTGGTTTGGCCAAAAAAGCAGGAACGAGTGTCGGAATGATCCAGCGTATCAAGAGGCGAAACCACCTGAAGACCTACAAGAAGCAGAAAATCTCGAAACAAAGTGCAGAACAGAAGAAGCGAGCAGCAACAAGGGCCCGGAAATTGTATTCGCGTCTTTTGCAGCGTCCGGATGCATGCGTTTTGATGGACGATGAGATCTATGTAAAGGAGGACTCAAAAACCCTTCCAGGTCCACAATACTTTACTGCCGTCGTTTGGGAGGATGTGAGCGATGCGGACAGGTCGATTCAAGTGGAGAAATTCGGTCGAAAGGTACTGGTATGGCAAGCAATATGTTCCTGTGGTTTGAAGTCAACCATTTTTTACACTACCGGAACTATAAATGCGGAAATCTATCGATCTGAGTGTCTCCAGAAGAGATTGTTGCCTTTATATAAGAAGCATAGTACACCTCCACTGTTTTGACCGGATTTAGCGTCGGCTCACTATGCCAAAACCACTCTCAATTGGCTTGCGGAAAAGGGTATAGATTTCGTTGAGAAAAATATCAATCCACCAAATTGCCCTCAGCTTCGACCCATCGAACGTTACTGGGCAATCGTGAAGAGGGTCCTCGGGAAGACTGGTAAGGCAGCTGGGACATGCATTAGTTCAAAAAAATTTGGGCTCAAGCGTCCAAAAAATGCGATGCAACACTTGTCCGGAACTTGATGAAGAGCATTCGATCCAAAGTTCGAAAATTCGTGAAGGAATAACTTAAATTTCATCCGGTCTTCATTATGTTCAAGTTTAACCTCGTACAGTAAAGGATCATTTTTTTGTATGAACAAAATATCGGTTTTCAACATAATTTGAAAGAAAGTTTGTGGATAGCTTATTTTCGATACACTCCTTACTGCACCGCAATCCACAAGCAACTGAATCACACGAAACAACTTCAATTCATCTGCATAGAGCAGTTTCGCAGACTTTAGGCTATCACACATATCATTGATGAAGAGGACGAATAATGCCCGTCCACGTTAAATTTCGGACACTTTACTTAAAGCGTAGATTTTGAACCTTTCATTTATATTATTTGGAACGTTTCACTTACGTTTTTGGAACGTTTCACTTTTATGACAGCTAAAATTCGCCACATTGTTTCGTGTTACAACATGTTTACATTCTTGTTACATTCAGTAAAATGGTCTCAAATCAAGTGGAATTGCGCAAATGCATTTTGTACGAACGGTAGCAAAATCCTAATTTATCGGTACACCAAGAAACTTGCCAAGAAACTAAAACTACTGAAAAGTATCGTGTTTTGTGTTTGCAAATTATTTGACAAACGCTTGACTGCTGATCGGAAGGTTGAAAGTGGAACAAATCGAAGAGTATGCTCACGATAAATGGAAAAGAAGGTGGTAGCCATTATTGAGAAAAATCACAATCTTTCTGTGCAAAATGTGGCTCGCAAAGTAGAGAAGTCAAAATCATATGTGCAAAAAATTGAAGCAGAGGCTAGGACTGAAGGCGTACAAAGTGAAAAAGGTGCCCAACCGTGATGACAAGCAACATTTCAATGCAAAACGTCGTGCTAAGGAGCTTTACACCATTTTTTTTACAAACATTTTCTTGTATCATAATGGACGACGAAACATACTCAACACACAAACTCGAAGATTTGAAACAGCTCTAAAAGGTTCGTCTCTAACGGCACTATCAATAAGGATGTTAACGAGAGAGAATGTCTGCAAAAGCGGTTGCTACCGTTTATCAGAAGCCACAACTCTCCAGCTCTGTTTTTTCTTGATTTGGCCTCTTGTCACTATGCGAAATCCCTTCTGGAATGGTATAACGTTAAAAGAGGTCAAATGCGTGCCAAAAACAGCCAATCCACCAAACTGTCCAGAACTTTGCCCAATAAAGAAGTACTGGGCTTTAGTTAAGCGGAAACTCTTCGAAACTATGACGAGAGCAAATGGTACCGATGATTTCAAGAGAAGATGGAGAATCGTCACGGCGGACGAATTTGAGGATATCGCAAGGAACCTGAAGTCGGGTATACCACAGAAACTTAGAGAATTTCACAGAAAAAAGCATGAACATCTTGATTAACAGTTTCTAATGTGAAGTTCTGTCCAGTTAGAATTCGGAATCACTTATTCTGTTGCAGCGGCACGGAAAATGACCGCTGAAAGAATTATTTTACAGCGGTTTGTTAACTTAGGCACCCACTTTCTGTGGTATAAATTTCACGGTGTTTCGTGCAGTGAGTCAAAAGTTATTCTAGATGGAAGCCGAGAGGAGAGAAAAAATTCCGCACACCCACGTTGATAATTCAACGTGGTGCGCAATAAAAATCGCAGAAACGTTGAAAATCGCCAAATCAACCGTGTAAGATGTGCTCAAACGTTTCAGGGAGCAAAAGAGCGTGAATCGAGTGCCTCAAGGTAAGCGTCGTAGTGGAACATATGACCGCAAGCTGAACCAGAAGGTGTTGAGAACCGTCAGAGCAAACCCTGGACTATCAGATAATGAAATCGCACAAAAATACGCTGCTGCTCGCCGTACCGTTCGAAGAATTCTTTTGCGAGCAGGATATCGTTCTTATCGAGCCAACAAGCAACCAAACAGAACGTTGAAGCAAAGTTTCGTCACCAAAACTCGAGCTCGGAAATTGTACTAGCAGGTTTTGACTAAATAACAAGGATGCCTGCTCATCGACGATGAAACCTACGGATTTCGGAGAGCTTTCTGGCCAAAAATTCTACATGGCGACGGCACGAGGAGATGATCGTGCGAAGTTTAAGTTTGCTTTTATGGACAAATTTTCCAAAAAACTGATGATTTGGCAAGGGATATGCAGCTGCGGAGCAAAAACTAAAGTGTTCGTGACGAATAAGACGATGGACTCGAAGCTGTACAAGGAAGACTGCCTGAAACTACCGCGCACTACCTTTCATTAAAACCCATAAGGGTTCCGTGAAGTTTTTGACAAGATTTGGCGAGTTACCACTACAGCTGGGAAGTCATCGAGTGGTGCCGCGATAATAACGTAGATTTCATCGATAAAAACATAAATCCACCCAACTGCCCGCAGTTCCGGTCCATCGAGAGATTTTGGGCAATAATGAAGCGGAAACTCAAGAAAAGTGGAAAAACGGCTCGGGACGCGACTCAGATGACCAAAATGTGGAACAAATGTGCCAAGGAAGTTGACTCCGGAGGTGTGCAGCGTTTGATGGGAGGAATAAAGAAGAAAGTGCAAATTTTCATTTAAAATGAAGAGAAATAATTTGTATTGATATTTGTTTCCTTGAAGTACATACAGTGAATTACCTTTGTTTTGATGAATTAAAATTTTTAGTACGTCAATCTGTTACCGATATACAGATGATTTTATTATTCCTGATTCTAAATGGACAAAGCATTAGATATAACTTTATTGTTGTGAAAAAAACAATCCGTTTTGTTGAATTATGTGTAAATTTGTTTTGCTGCTATTATTTTGGTGTCTGAAATTTAACGTAGACAGGCTTTATCAGGGGACCAAGATGACTGCCCTGCGGGTCGCCGACCTAGCATCGTGCACTTTGAAAAAAGCTTTGCGCGCAGACAGATATGATTTCAGCCAGTGAACAATCCAAGAAGGTAGTCCCAGGAAGTTCAATCTTTCAATGGGCAATTCGTGAGTCACCTTGTCAAACGCTTTTGAAAAGTCAACGTAGATTGCGACACCGCTTCTCCAGCTCATTGATCACAGTGTGGGTGTTAGTCATGAGGTTCGACGGGGTTGACCGCTTTTTTACGAACCCATGTTAATGTTCAAATATTATAGGCTGCACTACAGGATACCGCACGTCGTGCAATAGACTCTCAAAAACTTTCGTTAGGCTGTTCAAAATAGATATCGGTCGATAGCACTCCACGCAATGTGTGTTTCCAGCTTTGTGGATTGGAATAATAGTTGCTAGCTTCCAAGCACAATCAAAATTACGCTTATCTAAGTGGTTTCTGCGACTCACTCTGTCCTTGGTGACTACTTTCTGACATGACAAAAGGTAATACTCGAGGCCGTACTTCACATGTGTATCCTGTTACTACATCACTGATGGTCAAATCAATTGTTTATATTTGGACTACCCCTCCGACATTTTGCCTACCTCAGTCAATATTTCAACAACACAAGAGGCAGAGCTTACTTAATTTTCCGGAGTAAATAGCAACAAGCTTTAGATGGTTTAGATCCTCTCTTAAGTCAATCAGTAAAGGCGCAGCTACAAAACAATACTACGCTGGGCGGGTTAAGTTCAGTTCCCAGAGTGTTCTTGGGATTTTTTGCTTGCGGGATTCATAATTGTGGAAGTGGAATTAGAACGCAAAGTTCACTGCAATTAGCTTGAAAGGCCATAAAATGAAGAAAGTAGAAGCAACAACAATATTGAAAAGCTTGAACACAATAATGCAATGTTATAAGGCAAGAAGAAATTTCATCAATATGATCAGTACCCAAGTAATATTGCCGAAACCATCGAGCTGTTTTAAGCTTTTTTATTAGTTCTATGAAAGCCACTGAAAATTATTTTTTTTATCATATTTTTTTATTAATATAATAGGTTTCATATTTTAGTTAGGTTTATGCGAACCTACAAAGCTTGATTACAACAATCTTGTTTTCTCAAATTCCTTTTACTGCAATCAAAGGTTTTATTTCGACTTTATGAACTCGTTAAATGCTGTTTTAAAATGCCGGCTTAGGACTGATTATGGTCAATTGAAAAGGCATTTCAAAACCATTTTGCCTACAGTAAATGCATTAAACGGCACATTGGCATTCAGGGGAGTCTTCATAAACAATTACTCAAGTAGGCGTTTCTATGTAAATAACTTTACATTTTTAGGGTAGTTTAAGAGACCTTCGTGATCCATACAAAATAAAGGGTAAAGCATTACTTCGGCACAAAATTATTCTCTACGTCTTGGGGGGTTTCGTTGGCCAAATTGTCTGAAAGTACATCTTTAGGTCCAGTTTAAGACAATATGACCCGTCGAAGTACAGCTTTACCTTAAGGATAATACAAAAGTCGCGATCCAAACGAAACGCTTTCGGTGGGAAACAAATAAAAGCTTATATTAGTCTCAATTTGATTTTAAAACGGCAAAAAAAAAAACGTGACCGAATAGTTTAATACTAGTCATTGTGAAAATGAATTGGCTTTTTGGTAAAATTTTAATTTTTTCCAAGCACCATATTGAAATATAAGAAATAATTGAATTAGGGAAAAATAAATGCATCAAATCTAATATGTAATGCAAGTAAACTGTAAATCGGAGACCAATTTCGGTATTCTTTTATATAACCATGTTGAATTCCATCAATTTTCAGGTAATTCATGATCAATTTATCAAATATAAATATTTTAATTTTGTTTTTGTTGTTGTAAATACGCATAATTTCCGAGGTACATTTATTTTTGTTTCTTATCATGGAAATATTCCCCATAAAATTAAATGCGCATATGATTTGGTACATGATACACTGTATAAAACTCAACTTATTTTGGATATTTTGCTATCTACCAAAGCAGCAGAGAATCGAACAAAAGCAGAAAAACAAAAACCAACCACGATATCACAGTGAAGTTTGACAGCTGTGGCCATTTGGCCTTATGCTGGTTTTCATGGCAGTCAATAGGTTTTATGAAGGTTCTCAAGTGGTCATAACATCATTCACTAGAACATTTTCGAAATCTGTATGGTCTTATAAAGGTTTTATTAATTTGTTTTACAACCGTCTAAAGAGTGGGCCGCTTTGTACAAATTTCGGCTTTAAAGAAGCATAGAGTAGGTGTTGGCAGGCAGTTTTGAATGTAGTTTTTTCAACAAAGCCGGGAGTGTGATTTACGACTAAAATTGTTACTTGCATACTATAGCCTTGATTCTGCCATTCTTTTGAACATTCGCAGTACAAACAACACTACGGTGGAATTAACCTTTTTCTTTTGACGGAAAAGCAAACAGCGTACTTTGTCAGCACTTGTGCCCAAAATTACTATGCTATCTGGATTACGTGTATAATTTCCACTCCTTACCCTTTCAAAAAGTATTGAACAGATGAATTTTAGACATAACAGCTTCGGACGTCAAAAAAGAGTCACATGGAGCGAAGGGGTGGTCTAACAAGTATCAGCATCAAATTTGAGAAGGCCAATGTTGGCCCTGGCTCAAGAGCACTAAGGTTTAGATACAAGTAAGCCTTACTGTGGAACTTCGATAGCGCTTACTTCATCTTCCAAATAACATAATATCATAGCAATAATGCAAACATTGCTCTCTCTCTCTCTCTCTCTCTCTCTCTCTCTCTCTCTCTCTCTCTCTCTCTCTCTCTCTCTCTCTCTCTCTCTCTCTCTCTCTTCTCTCTCTCTCTCTCTCTCTCTCTCTCTCGTTCTCTCTCTCTCTCTCTCTCTCTTCTCTTTCTCTCTCTCTCTTTCTTTCTTTCTTTCTTTCTCTCTCTCTCTCTCTCTCACACACACACACACACACACACCAGTACCTCAGAACAGGACACTGATATACGAAACGGACACCGGAAAAAGATGTGCAACCGTCACAGCGGGCGTCCCACAGGGTTCCATCATCGGTCCGACCCTTTCGAATGCTATGAATGACGGAGTCTTGAGGCGTGAAGATTGTCGGTTTTGCGGATGACGTTGTGCTCCTAGTGGTCGGCGAATCTCGAGCGGAAGTAGAAGTACTCGCCACGGAAGTGATAGATACTGTGGAAGACTGGATGCGTGAGAAGAAACTGGCGTTAGCTCATCACAAGACCGAGGTGGAACTGTTAAGTAACCGGAAAGCAAGGCAGCAGGCGAGACTCTCGGTCGGCGAGTGCATCATCGACTCTAAGCGAGAAGTCAGACACATGGGAGTAATAATAGATGATCGGCTAAACTTTAATAGCCACGTAGACTATGCATGTGAAAGAGCCGCAAAGATAATCTCGCCTATATCTCGGATCATGCCCAACAACTCAGCGATCAGCAGCAGTAAGAAGCGATTACTGGCGAGTGTGTCCACATCAGTGCTCAGATACGCGGGACCTGTGTGGGTGACGGCACTGCAGACGAAATGGAACCGATCTCGGCTTAACTGCAGGTGGCTAGTGCGTATCGAACTATCTCGTCAGAGGCAGTCTACGTGATAGCTGGAACGATCCCCATAAATCTTCTACTAGAAGAAGATAGTGAGTGCTATAGAGAACGAGGCACAAGAGGTGTCCGAAGAACTGCCTGAGCTAACACCTTAAGGAAGTGGCAGCAGCAGTGGGACAACGCTGATAACGGCAGATGGACGCACCGGCTAATTCCATGCCTGTCGAGGTGGGTGAACAGACCACATGGTGATGTAAATTTCCACATGACGCAGTTTCTGTCCGGTCATGGCTGTTTCAAGAAGTATCGGAACAGGTTCGGCCACGCGAGATTGCCGTCCTGCACCGCGTGTGGTTATGCAGAGGAAACGCCTGAGCACGTTGTCTTCGAATGTCCGCGGTTCGAGATCGTGCGAAACAGCATGAGATCCATCGTCGGTGACGACGTTAACGTGGACAACATTGTTAAAAAAATGTGTGCTGACGAAGAAAAATAAGACGCGGTGAACAGAACAGTCGTTCAGATTATGTCTGCATTGCAACGACGTTGACGAGAGGAGCACCGACAAGTGACGTAGCAGTACAGGTTTTGAGTCTATGACCGACCTGGGTACTCGCCAGCATGTGTATGAGAGAAGAAAAAGTGCGCCATCGGGCGCGACCGGAGTAGGCTAGATCCACCACCGGGGACTAGACCGAGCGTCACGTATCAGCATCTAGAAATCGGTTTCGGGAAAACTTTCACCGTCGGGAAATTCTCGGTCGGAGTAGGCTAGGTCCACTGCCGGGGACTAGTCTGAGTAGATCGTGAAGGAAGAAGGCACCGGCAGTTGGTCGTCGGGGTGCCTGTGAACTGGAAGTCATCCTCCAACCAGAACCGCAGGACCGACCTAGACATCTGCCCGGATTGTATCGGTTTTGAAGAACTTCCACCGCCGGGGAGCTCTTCGTCGGAGTAGGATGGATCCACCGTCGGGGACTATTCTAAGTAGTCCGTAGTGAGTCACCGGCATGAGTCGTTGGAGCACCAGGGACCCGGAAGCAATCCTCCAACCGGAATCGCAGAACCGACCTCGACACTACTGGACAACATTGAAGCAAGCATATCGCGTTCGTTAACGGTTTCGGGAGATATTCTTTCGTCGGGGAACCCTCCGCCGGAGTAGGCTATCTCCACCGTCGGGGAGTATGCCGAGTAGCACCGATTGTGACAAACCGCCAGTTCAGGGTCGTTGGGGCGCCAGTGAATCGGAAGTCACCCTCCAACCGGAATCGCTGGACCGACCTCGGCATCCAACTGGTCAACAAGAAGAGTAGTAAATCTACAACCGGAGGGCGCAGCAAAAGTTTTATGGTGATGAGATCAGCGAACTAGCGCGACTAGCTAGGCCTGGCAACAAGAGAAGTGCATGAGCACAGCCTCCTCCCGAAGTAGTTACTTCCAGTGGAATCCGGGGGATACAGGCAACGTCAGACTCTTGGTGGAGTTTAGAAGAGTAGGGTTCAGAGTCATCTTCTCTGTTCAGAGTCCCTCACTCTGGCACACGATGGATGAATTCGGTAGCTGGAGTCTGGCTACCGAACGTGTGCTGGGTCGGCGTAAAAGCTTTACCACCAAGTAAAAAAAAAACACACACACATATACACTCACTCACTCTCTCTCTCTACCTTTATCTGTTCGTAGCAACGTACAGACCAAAAGAGTAGTTATTTCACAATTTTATGATATGAAATTTGTGTTCTCGAAGTTTAGCGCTAAAGTTTACTTGTATACTCAACTGTTGGAATTTACATCCCATTGCTCAAAACATTTCTCATCGCATTCTACATTCTGGATCAAAGTGAATTTCATGCATAATGTTTTCACTACTTTCGAAACTTTCGAAATTTCGTGCAAAGTTTTTGATTTACCTGATCGTTCCTATTGTAGTTTCTTTGAGATCATGATTTGGAATTGATGGTTTACAATGTCTTACTAAGTAGGTATTAAAAAACCCATAAACGGGTAATAACGATATAGTTTCCTGATGCCAAAGCTTTTCAAATCATCTTTTTTTTTTTTTACTACGTCGGCCTATTTCCTCACATGGTGACAATCACCGACGCCAGGAAGACGACTCACCACCTGGACCCTACCTAACGACTCATGAATATGAGCCGGGACCAACGGCTTTTACTTCCCTTCCGAAGGAAGACGTGACCAGATTTTTTCGCCTCAGAAAAACCACCGACGTCGACTGGGATTGAACCCAGACCCACTGGGGTGCCAAGTAGCAGTCACGCTTACCACTACACCACCGACGCCGGCTGTTCAAATATTCGTGTGACGTTCGTTTTTTTTAAACAAGACTACTTGAGCTCAATATAACTGAGCGATTCCCCCTCTAACTTAAACCCTTCCTAGGTTACACCAATGACCACGCCAAACGGCAAGAAAACCTTTCGCAAGCGTAAACGGGAAGGAGCTAGAGAATGGACACACAAAAAAACTTAAATCAATTTGCGATTACATCGATCTCTATGCAACGCTTGATTGATCACATTGTGCTGGATTCGTTCTGCCATACATGAAGTTTTTGTGTGATGCGAGTGTCTCTCACGTTGGACTGATTTCGATTTCGCTTTGCTACCTATCGCAGCCGTTAGTGCATTGCTCGAGTTTTTTTCGCCCTCAAACTAAATCTCTTTCGCTTGCCACGTTCACTCTACTGCTTCTTGGTAGCCATAGATTCAATTTCACTCCATTTCCTGGCTCGTGGGGTGTTGGCTCGTTTTTCTGAAGTCGTTTTTTCCGTTGGTTGCCCAACAAAACTGTTTCGATTGACATGGGTGTAGTAGAGCAACATATTTGAGCGACGGATTACAAGGTAGCAGATTGAAAGTTTTAATACCTTGGCTCAATTCTTGTTCGTTGATTCACTCTTCAATTCCTTCATTCATGAGACAGTTTTTAATTGAGAGCTTTCCATACTCATATCAATTTTGCATTGGAATATTTGTTCGGCAAGTGCAGCTAACGCCAACTCTCAAGAAAATCGAGAGATTTTCCAAATGTAGCATCGATCATACGAATCCCCTCTTGATAATCACACTTAAAATGAGACCTCCACGTTTATCATAGCCATCGATAACCATAATCAAACTTGGAAAATTTTCGCCACTGAAGCAAGCAAATCAACTTCGCTGCCACACTACCAAAATGTCATGTAAATTTCTGTCCCCTGAGACCGACACATGCAAGCGTCCTTTAGCACATAAGAATGAGTTCAAAGAGATGAGAAAATAAATTCAATCAAACACATCTTTCGTCGATTTGCGTATTTGTCAGTTTCAGGAGACATAATTTTACACGAAATCTTTCTTTACGTTCCCCGGCTTTTTACAAACTTGAATTAAGTCTCGTGTAAAATTCATTATTTCTAAGTGTGT
>JAHHFK020003124.1:0-182060 GCA_024533555.2 Aedes koreicus | reverse complement strand
TCCAAATCTACCCAAGAACGACGTCATCATAGCAGTGAACTGGACCGGCGTCTACGTGGTCGACGACCAGGAACAGGTGCTGCTCGAACTATCCTTCCCGGAGATCACAGCCGTATCGAGCCAAAAGACAAACAAGGTGTTTACTCAAACCTTCTCCCTGTCGACGGTGCGCAATGAGGAATTCACCTTCCAAAGTCCAAACGCAGAAGACATCCGAGATCTGGTAGTGTACTTCTTGGAAGGATTGAAAAAACGGTAAGATCGGATTTAAGTCTATTTTCGCAACAATCAAAAAAGTTCCATATGCTTGTATTTATTTCAGCTCGAAATTTGTGATAGCACTGCAGGACTACAAAGCTCCTGGCGAAGGCACGAGTTTTTTGTCGTTCCTGAAAGGAGATCTGATCATCTTGGAAGACGAAAGTACCGGTGAAAGTGTTCTCAATTCCGGTTGGTGTATCGGTAAGCTATCCGCACAATAGTGCCAAACAAATCTAACATAATTTTCAAATTCCCAGGATGTTGCGAGCGTACCCAGGAACGTGGAGACTTCCCTGCCGAAATAGTTTACGTCCTGCCGTCGCTTACCAAACCACCACCGGACATCCTAGCTCTGTTTAGTGTAGAAGACGCACATCACGGCAAGAGGTTGAACTCAATCCACTCGAACGGTGGGACTGAAACGCGTGAACGACCGCACACTTTAGCCGACTATTCCTTGGACCACTTTAGGCCACCTCCAAAACGTACCATGTCCAAGGCACTTAGCACTCTCAGCTCGAAACGTGGAGGCGATGAGCTGTGGCGATACTCGAGGGAACCGCTCAAGCAACCCTTGCTGAAAAAGTTGCTAGCAAAGGAAGAATTAGCAGAAGAGTCGTGTCTAGCTTTCATCGCCATCATGAAGTACATGGGAGATTTGCCATCGAAACGACCTCGAATCGGCAACGAAGTCACCGACCACATCTTCGACGGCCCGCTCAAACATGAAATCCTCCGAGACGAAATCTACTGTCAACTAATGAAACAATTGACCGACAACCGCAATCGTATGTCCGAGGAACGCGGTTGGGAATTGATGTGGCTCTCAACAGGGCTGTTTGCCTGCAGTCAGCAGCTCTTGAAAGAACTGACTGTCTTTCTTCGAACTCGACGCCATCCCATTTCCCAGGACTCACTCCACCGGCTGCAGAAGACCATCCGGAATGGTCAACGCAAGTACCCACCCCACCAGGTTGAAGTGGAAGCCATCCAGCACAAAACTACCCAGATATTCCACAAGGTCTACTTTCCGGACGACACGGATGAAGCATTCGAAGTAGACTCGTCAACTCGCGCGAAAGATTTCTGCCAGAACATTTCACAGCGACTGAATCTGCGGTCCAGTGAAGGTTTTAGCTTATTTGTAAAAATAGCCGACAAGGTGATATCAGTGCCAGAAGGAGATTTCTTCTTCGACTTTGTGCGTCATCTGACCGATTGGATCAAGAAGGCGCGACCGACGCGGGACGGAACGAATCCACAGTTCACCTATCAGGTGTTTTTCATGAAGAAGCTGTGGACGAATACGGTACCGGGTAAGGACAAGAATGCAGATCTGATATTCCACTACCATCAAGAGCTGCCAAAGTTGCTGCGCGGGTATCACAAGTGTACGAAGGAGGAAGCCGTCAAGCTGGCAGCATTGGTATATCGAGTGCGGTTTGGAGAGAGCAAACAAGAGCTGCAGGCAATACCGTAAGATGCAATTAGTAAGATCTTAATAGAGAGTTCACTGAGAACCGAACATTAATTTCATTTTCAGACAAATGCTGCGGGAACTGGTGCCCTCGGATCTTATCAAACTGCAAACAACTAATGATTGGAAACGATCAATTGTTGCAGCGTACAACCAAGATGCTGGGATGACTCCCGAGGATGCTAAGGTCACATTCCTGAAGATAGTGTACAGGTAATAACTTGACAGACTTTTGCAAAAGAACGAAAATTTCTAACCCAGTTAAATTCGTTTTCCCAGATGGCCCACATTTGGCTCCGCATTTTTCGAGGTTAAACAAACCACTGAACCCAACTATCCGGAAATGCTACTCATTGCCATCAACAAACATGGCGTCAGTCTGATCCATCCAAGCTCAAAGGTATTCAGTAAACGCATCCTTGCATTGTGCCACACTCGATACTATTTTGCATTCTCATTCGTAGGACATTCTGGTGACTCATCCGTTTACTCGAATTTCCAACTGGTCTTCCGGCAACACATACTTCCACATGACCATCGGGAATCTGGTCCGTGGATCGAAGCTTCTGTGCGAGACATCGCTGGGATATAAAATGGACGATCTGCTAACTTCGTACATTTCCCTGATGCTGACCAATATGAACAAACAGCGAACAATTAGGATTAAGTAGTATGCCCGAAGCAAAGCAGCAACAGGACAGTATAGCGCAGTTGCTTTAGCGAAGATTACAACAACTTATTTTTTTGTTTTAAAAATTAACGATTCCTTCGTTAGTGGCTTATGAATATTTATTTTGTTTGAGCTTTGCTTTTTGTTTTAGCATGCAAAGGCATAAGAATATTTAAATAGGAATATTAGAACCAATGCAATTGACAAACGCTGTTGACGAGGATCCCGTTTTCTCCCCACGCTAATATTAATGATCATTGGAGCATGTTGAATCAAGAAACTTTAAATCAGACTAACATAATTTGCCTTTTTTTATTTCGAGTTGTGCTTCTACATTATGATCTATGTAATACATTTAACATTTCGTTCAACTCCTTTAAGCCATTTTAGCTTACGACACTCATCAGCACCTATCCTTGCTCACGCACATACAACACCGAGAATGTTATTTTTTTATTTATTCACCTTCATTAGTTTCCCTTCCCCCCACAGCTTTGTAGAGTAAATTTTGAGTTGGTCCAACGTGGTCGGAAGTCTCAAGCTAAGTGTTAGTGGTTAGTTTTAGACGGTGCAGCAATAATGGAAGAATATAGTCGTCAAAATTTCAACTCCTCTTATGCCAACTGTGGTCGTTTGAATGAAGAACATTGAAATGCATCGTTTGAGTGGGTGAATGAATGTGCCGTTTGTGTACTGCTGGATTGCACATCTGGAGGGTCCATCGTTGTTATGATGTTTGGTATAAGAGGATCCCAGGTGTTTTTGTCTTTTCTAAGATAGGGTAATATATTTTTGTAATTTTATTAGTATTTTGTTATGCATACCTTCGTAACTATTATCTATTAATGACCAATCATACAATAAATAAAACTTATAAAGTGAAAGAGTTTTTCTGTCCTAGAAATTCCCTCAATCCAAGCTAATCAATCGGTCGTGATGTTTGATGTCGTCAAATGGCTGAACAAATGGAATTTGAGAATGGATTATTTTTTGCTTCCGATCAGTAGCGCAACCATAAAATGGTTGTGGGGGGTAGGCTTAGTGAGCTTGTAGGTAACATTTTTTAGAAAAATAGTGGTATAAACATTTGAATTTTATAATTCAAGTTTATTTAATTTGATTTCTTCCAAAAAATCCACCAGAAAATTGAAACACGTTTAATTGTTGTTCAGTAGATTATTATTTATGCAAAAACAAAGCAAATTCATGCGAGTTCAAAACGAAAAACAAATTCTCTTGCATTTGAAACATGATGATAGAAAAAAAAGTTTTAAAAAATAACGCGAAAAAAGTATATCCACCGCTCTGGCTCACATAGTTTAAGTACTTTGTATGACCACCTTTGGCTTCAAAAACTGCTCGAAATCGTCGTAGCAAAGACTCAACAAGCTTAGCAGTTGTTTTCGGGGTGATTTTGTCCCATTCAGTTGAGATTACCTGCCGCAATTGCTGGATGCTTGTTGGTTTTGGCTCCTGGACCTTAGTTTTCAAAATTGACCAGAGATGCTCGATCGGATTAAGGTTGGGAGACTGTGCTGACAACTCCATAACCTTGATACGCTTTTCTTTGTACCACTGCGAAACCAGCATTGGGGTGTGCTACGGATCTCCGGCTTGTTGGAACGTATATCTGCGCCCCAACTTTAGCTTTTGTGCCGAGGCTGGTAGTTTTCGCTTCAAAATGTCCAAATAAACCACCTTGGTCATGATTCCATCAATGGACTCAAGTTCTCCAACACCGGATGTAGCCAAGATCCCCACACCATGACTCTACCTGAAGAAATAAAAATCAAATTCATGCTCAGTTGGTTGAAAAATCAATGTTGGTAAAGTAACTCACCACCGCCATGCTTGACTGTAGGCCACTCCTTTTTCAAACTTTCACCGGTTTGCCGCCATTTTCTTGTGATACCATCACATTAAAATAGCATAACTTTCGTCTCGTCTGACCAAATCACCTTATTCCAGCCATCACTGTTCCATAAAATGTGGTCCTGGGCCCACTTCAACATTTTTTTGAATTTTTTTTCGGACAACCATGGCTTCTTAAGTGCTACTCTGCCCTTAAGACCTTTCTTATGAAGTTGATTTCGTACGGATTGTGATGTCAGTTGAATGGAAAACTCACTTTCAATCTGTTTCGCAATGTTCGTAGCTGATAGTCCCCGGTCCAGCTCCGCCTTCTTCACGATAGTTCTGTCAATTCAGCCAGTTGTCTTTGAAGGACGCCCCGGTCGCATAGCTGGTGTGATAGAACCACGCTTTTTGTACATCTGCACAATCCTAGCGACCGTATCTTTGTGAAGCTGAACAATGTCGGCAATATCGCGGTAGTTTTTGCCAGTTTTGTGATGTTCAAAATTCAAATTTCGGATGCTGATCGAAATTTTCTGCTTTTTAGGGCGTTTTGCAACAAATAACTTCCAATTTTGAACACGAAACTAAAATTTTGAGCACGAAAACTTCAAGAGCACTAAATTACCGCTAGACACAATGTTTACATTCGAGAAAGTTTTTAACTATATATACTCTGTAAAACACATTTAAATCGTAGTATCCGTTCGTTGGTGGATAAACTTTTTTTGCGTAATTTTTTACCCTTTTTCATAATTCATCACATAACATCTCAAGAAGAGATATAAATGCCATATTTTCAATGGCAATGTGATAAAAAAAACATGAATAGATAAATCATGTAAGAACACTCATCAAATTCAACTGATTTTCACCTGAAAAACAAAAAATGTAAATTGTTAGGGGGTGGATAAACTATTTTTGCATACTGTAATTTGCAAGCTTAAGACAACGATTCAAATTTTCAACCTGGTTTGTTGGTTTGTTCAATAGTTTGTCTTCATCTTGGGTGACAGCAACATTTTCGTGGATATTCACAAGCGCGATACCGTTCAACCGTTCATCTCCTATTTTCACATTTCTCAAATATGTCTTCAAATTCGAAAATGATCTTTCAGCACTGCATGTCATTAGCAGTGATATAACGTTGCATATATTTGGGGCTTCAGCAGCATTCCGTGGAATTCCGGTGAGTACCGAAATCTGAAAAAAATTCCTGTGCTCTGAAGATCGTAAAATTCGTCTAAATGCTGAGCAGATCCGGATATTTTTGATGGATCAGATGCTGCATCCAGAAGCTGCTGAAAAGTTGCCAACATGTCAGCATGTTTGACAAACTTTTCCTTCAAAGCCTGTAAGGTTTTTTCCAGGAAAGGTAAGAAGATTTCGTTTTTATAGAACTCTTTCGAAGTCTTCAATTTTTTGTTATCTTTCTGACGTCCAGCTCTTATGGATTTTGTAAAGGAAACATCAAGAAATTCACAGAGTGCACTCGCTTTAGGAAACATTTTATGGGAAGCATTTTCAGCATCTTCATGCATTTCACCCAGAACCTGTTTGGTTACCTTAGCTGCATTCATTACTTCTGGCAAATCAAAATTTTCCTTTTGCTAATAAACACTCAGCGGACGAGTTGTCGAACAAATATTGTGTGTTAAACAAAGGCTGACCAAATCTTCAGGGTTTTCAGTGGATACCTGAACTACTAAAGCATCTGTCGAGGCTTTCTTGTCCGTCCATGATTTAAATATTTCAAGAGCAGCAAAACTAGGAAGCAAGAGGTCTAAGAACGTTTTTATCGAGTAATGACGCGTTGGACACATTCTTTTCAACTTCTCTGCCATCGGATCATTTTTGTCAATCTTGTCAGTTTCTATTCTTAAAACATTTAACGCTCTCGATCACTCCCATGCTGTTTCGAATTGCAGCAACCGAATAGTCCTCGGAGATTGAAAGATTTAAAACGTGAGAGCAACAATGGACATAAAACGCCTTCGGGTAAAGCTCTCGCACAAAAATTTGGACGCCTTTTACTTGACAACTCATAGCTCGTGCACCGTTGTATCTCCGACCAACGAGGTATTTCGTGTTAAGTCCAAAATCAATCAATGCCTGACAAATTACATCGGCTAAACACTTCCCTGAAGTGTCAGTGACTGGAATAAACTGCAGGAACTCTTCACAAACATTATTATTCCCTGCAAACCTTACACACAACGAAAGTTGATACACATTCGATATGTCAGTGGTTTCATCGCAAAAAACGGTAAAACATTTAGACTTGTTGACATGATCAACGAATTTTCGCAAAATGATGTTTTTGAACGCCTGAATTATATCATTCTGCGATTTCCAGCTGATAAACTTCGCATTTTTGGCAGAATTCTACAAATGACTTCGCAAAACGTTATCTCCAGACTCATCTCGAAACTTCAAAAGAGACCCGAAGTTAGGGTAACTTCCTTTGTCAAACCTTCATTCAACTGAACGTGCCATCACCCGATGACCCCTGAAAGCTAGTCCACGCTGAGCTCTACGCTATGCCAGGAACGTAGCCGTGCGTATAATCGGTTGAAGAGCCTCTCTATTCTTCTCCTCTTCAGCTCGCCTTCCATCATCGAGAGCCATATCAATACTGACGATCGACTCGGAAAACGTAACCATAAACAATCTTGCCTTTTCAACACAAAAAGAATGGTATTTTGTACTCTCGTGGTGGCGGAAATCTTCCTTGGAATTTTTCCACTGTCTATGAGCTTGTTTAACAAGTTTTTCACCTTCACAGATAAAAAGAAACATTGAATTTTCTACGTTATCTAATGTACATAAATAGAATGCTAGATTTGGCAGAAAATAATGGGATATTTCATGTAAATATAAGCCAGATAACGCCTGAATCTAGGCTGTTGTATGTAAGATTGCAAACATTGTTGTACAGCGCATGAAAGATTGCGAACAGTTTCCGGAATTAACCGAGGGGGAATTTTACACGACAGGTAAAATTCATAATTATTTAACAGGTCACCAGGGATTGGTAAGTACTTTGAATTTTTGCGAATCACTGATCTGCTTTAGTTGGACAGAAAGGTAATGCAAATAAAACATTTACCTGCTTTCCCATGAAAAATCCAAAATCATCACTAACCATTCCACCCGATGTCGACGATTCGGTGATATCACCACTTTCCGAATACCAAAACTTTTTTAAGGGACTTTCTGGTTTTTCTTCTGCTGCCGCTGTGATCGATGCTGCATCGTTGTCGGTTTCATCTTAGCCGCACCAAAACGGTAAATTAAACAGCCACCAAAATTAAACTCACCTGTTTCCGATGCCTTCGTTTTTGCCGTAAAGAAAGTTCTAATGTTTATGGAATTCGCTTGTCATGATTCAGAGGAAGAAGAACTGAAGAACCACCCGACACTTGATCGGTACCAAGTAACTTGACAATTTTGCGACTTGCCAAAGCTGAATTGAAGACAGCATCGAAACAATGCCTCACTCACACAAAAACTGTCGGTAGAAGATCATTAAGTGATCCACTAACACACGAAAAAAACCAAACGTCTCTGGAATTAATATTTTTACTCGCCTCTGACTAGTATAATTTGTCTTCATATTTTTTCTGGCCCTGGGGGGTGGGGTTGGGGTGTGTAAACTTGCTTTTAATTTCTCAATATCCATTGGTTTGGGGTTCTTAAACTTTTCTTTCATAATGCCCCAAATGGAAAAGTTCAATGGGCTTATGCCTAGAGAAGAGGCCGGCCAAAATTCTTAAGCGATAATTGCATTGATTTTAACACCCCTTTTCAATGAAAAGTAGAGGAAATCGACCTGTCGAGGATATTTCTCCCCAAACCTTAACGGATGTGTGATTTTGAAATCGTGAATTAACTCGGACATCTTCATCAGATCTCCTGGATTGATGCTGCATAGATTATATCATTCTGAGGATTTCGACTTAGCTGTAACACAAAAATTTTCTCATCTGAAGAAGAATCAACGTATCACCGTGTCGGCGAAGGAGTTCCCGACATCTAATCTATTTTTGTTTGATTGCGTAACTCCGTGTATTTTGCATTTTTTGTAGGCCCGAAATCTTAATTCTGCTTTATGTACATTTCTGATGGTTTTACGGGATACGTAGAGATCTTTGGCCATTTTGAGGCCCTCCGGTCGATGAAAACAGTGAGGCACTCATCTTAATTTTTTTCAAAAATAAAGGAGCAGATGTGTGCGTTGGTCGAAAGATCATTAAGAATTACCTTTGCATGGGTCTCCTCACATTGCTCAATTCCAGGCAATGAGACAATTTTTACAAATGTTAAAATCGAATTCGATGGTCAAGATATTGAAGGCTTGCCCACAATAGATACGTTTGCGTTCCGTTGACGTAAATTTGACAGAAAACCTACTCTCTAAGCTTAGTTTACCAATAGTCGTAAAAAGTGCACATCCTTTTTTTGCACATTAGGACAAGTCCTCTTTCCTACTTCAATCGTACTTCCCGTCCTAGTACAATCTTACCTTAATTGCACTTCAGATGTTACAACCGTTGGACTTGAAACAACAATCAATGTGCAACTAGCGATTTGCAAATTGGTTCACTGTTGTAGAACCCCTAGTTCCGAAGTAAACCTTGCAGTCTGCACCTTGCCATGCACTCTTGCGCTTTTCAGTACCTTTTGGTACAAGTATCTTTGTTTTTGTTGTGATTCGCTATGTTATTTTAACAGAATATTTGAGAGTGTATTGGTGTGAGTTACGGTATTAGGGGCGAATCATTAAGCTTGGGACCGGTGTGCTAGTACTTCCTGAGCCAAAAAATATATTCGTTTTCTTCATGACTATCCACCTGCTGCTTAAAATGTCAAAATAGCTAGCGGTTCATTTTAAATTTTGGCACTAGGTTGAAGGACACTTGA
The DNA here is from genome assembly GCA_024533555.2 of Aedes koreicus. Taxonomy (NCBI): domain Eukaryota; kingdom Metazoa; phylum Arthropoda; class Insecta; order Diptera; family Culicidae; genus Aedes; species Aedes koreicus. Next base: position 172,875 of record JAHHFK020003124.1, on the reverse strand, counting down.
AGTCCATATTTGAACTAGGATTGTACTAGGACTGTTTATTTCAAATGGACCGGATCAAATGGATTCGTTGAAAAATAAGACAAACAAATACATAAGACATAAGACATACTAGACATAAGACATCTACTTCGCGGCGTTTTTTATCACTTCGTTCAGATAGAGAACCTGGAATTCCGCGAGCGACAAAATTCGGATTCTGTGCCCATTTCGCTAGACGTCATTGGTGCGGTTGCGTCAAACGTTAAATTGGTTGAAAAGAGAAACAATACATTAATATTAAAACAAGAATCCACCATCTGACAACTGAGCAAATGACAGTTGACCGATTTTCAAGTCGTGAAGGAGAACGAATCCTATCTTGGTCCTATCTGGGATTGTATGAAATTTAATGTTCCAGAAACTAGGAACCAGATGGCTTTAATATGTGAAGAGCGGCTTCTACAATGAAATAAAAAACTGCTTCAGTTATTTGGACCAATTTTGTATATCACTCAAATTAATTACGACTTTCATTTTCTTCTTTCTTGTGAAATACCAATAGTGAAATTCTTCATCACAATTGGTTGAATGGCTGCTCTCAACTTGGTTTTGCTGACACACTGACTAATGAGTGGCGAAAAGTGTAATTTTTCTCAATGCTTGTGTGCTGTAAAATAAATATATCAATTTCGCAACTCATTGCCCTTTTGGTCTCTTTTCTTTTTTTTAAATTGATAAAAAAAACTTTTCTTCGGTTTCAATACGGAAATCCGTTCGAATGCAGTTGAAATTTTATTTGTCTGCCCCAAACAGAAAGGGTCTTATTTTGAAAAAAAAAAAAGAATATCTTTTGCTTGGCAAATTCAGCACATCAAACGGAATCTATTTAAATATTTTTAATGTAAAAAACGCTTTTTTAAGGAAACAACATTGACTGAAAAATTGGAAATTTAAAAAATGTGAATTTTGAAAGCAGAATTGGGCAGCCCTAAGTTTTGACCTTTACAATTGGAGAAATGTCCCATAGAAAATGAAAATTGTTCCATGAAAAACTCATTTAATTAGGATCTTTGTGGATCAAAATTAAATTAAATTAAAACTTTAAAAATACATTCATTATTTATGGATCATAGAGGGTGAACACGAAATTATTGCAACACAATTAATTTACTATAAAATCTTGCAGGGCATTTCTATACATGTATTAAGCTCACTTTACAAACATCGGATCAACTATTCGACGTTCTGCTTCAAATGGTGAGTTGACAACTTCGAAGGAGGGTGTGACCGACCTCTTGTCTTCACAAGTTCCTACCTCACGCCTCCACGAGTCATATGATCACAAAAGACTGCGAGCTAAAACATGGAGATGCTGGTTGGCGTTGCCTGGGCAATGTTGTAAATCTGACAATAGCGAAGTGAGGGGGTGCGACTGAAGATCGTGTACCTTAAGTCATATTGTATATTTTCCATTCTCAATTTATTAATAATTTCAGCACGCATTAGAATCATCGGCATCGAAAGCTCTCAATTAATAACTGTGGAAGTGAATTTGGAACAATGAGTTGAGAGCAGGCAATAAGCAATTTGGAAAGCAATAAGCTTGAAATGCTATATATATAATAACGCTATAGAATCATATTTGCATTCCAAAACCATGTAAGAGCCTGAAGCAACATGACAGGCATCAAAGGCTCAATTTGTTTTTCAGCATTTCAGCATAAGATTTAATTTAAAATTGCACTTCTAAACTTCGACTACTATATTCATAAAAGATTGGCATGTGCATATAAGCAATGTAGGATTGAATCCTGAGAGTAGGATTATATTTTAAAATTGTGCTTAGTGGTATTATAGTACGAAAAGCCATTATTTCAGAAATCATCAAACCGGACTCTTCGATCACTACAATTGCGATCTTTGAAATGTTACTAGAACAGTATACAGAAAAATATTACAACATTTTTCCAGGACTAGAAGGATATTAATACATATCTAATTTTTATTTATTTTTCAGTAACAATCCGTGAGATGTATCATTTAAGTTTGAAATTTGAATAAATTAGCATTCTTGTCTATAATGATATCTTAATTTTTCATGTGCAAAATATACTACATATTAAATGAAATATAACTGGGAAAGGGAGGGACCATCAGGGCACCTAAGTAAAACGATTTGGATAGGGAGCATGGGACTGCCTCCTCCCTATTGTTAACATTTCGCGGAACGAGAGCGGGCTCTTCGACCCCATCTATTGGGTTTATTCTGTCAATCGAGGGCTCGATTCTAGTGCTGTCTGTGTGACCTCGCTTTTGGAGAGGAGATTTTCTTCCCTATATTTGTGGGTTTCGCGTAAGTGTCTCTGCTTACGGGCCCGCCCAAACGTTTTTGGTCCTTCATACAGGAGCCTGATCACAAACAACAATAGAATCCTGATCAAATCGTTTTCCAGATTATTCCACTGCTATGGAAAGTTACCTTGCTACAATAGATGGTAGTATTATATCATCATCATCATTGAATCAATTATCGGACGTTATTTGGTAAGATTCTTAACATCCATCCATAAGAGGTTGTACAGTCGTATCCGACCTTTTCCTCGGTTTTCAGTCACTTTCTACGCATGCCACTTGCATCCTTTAATTTCTCCTTAGTCTTTCTGAGTTCCCGCTTCATCATGGTCCAATAAGTTTCGATTGGACGTAGTTCAGGGCTGTTCGGTTCATGTTATTGCGGACAAAATGCACCGAATAATTGGCATAGGCATAGTGGAATGCAGCTCAATCCGGCCAAAATAGTGGTTTTTCATTCTGCTCCCCCAATAATGGCAAAAAACATTTTTGGAGTCATTCAGTTTTGTAAATTTCTCCATTGGTGGTGCCTGTTATGACGAAAATTTCACTTCGATTTCCACAGGTGCAGGTAACCTGCAAAATGAAGTATTTTGATGAGAATTTCGACATTTTCTTCTTTTTGAAACAATCATCTACTTTGAATTTATCTTTTCAGGAGTAAAACTCCTGTACTGGCATTTGTTGGGGGTAAGCTTTGACGTATGTTTCGTCATCCATCTCACAGCAACTGTATCTGGCTAACATATCCGTGTAGAGCTTCCGAACACGGTTCTTGCTGCCGTTTACCGCGGTTCGCGGGAAGTTTGCAACCTTGTATGCATGTAATCCAGCTCTTGCCTGGCACTTCTGAACGCAACTTTGCGAATAGAGGCCACTTTCTGCAGACATGTGGAACGGGCCGCTCCAAGTTCACAGCAAGTCCCGAGGGAGAAAAGTGACTTCGACATCCCTTTCCTAATGATGGTCAGTCACAGGAGAACCTTCTTAGGGAGCCACGTGTGGGAAATATATTGACCTCATTGCTCACCGCGCAAATAATACCAAAAACATCTTCTTGATCAATAATCTTGAATGTTCTTGTACAAGTGTATTAAGAATTAAATTAAAATTTCAATTTGTCTAATTAGCTCTGAAAGAATGTTGTTGAAAAACATTTTTTTCGACTCGATATAATTTTTTTTTGATATGACCAAAAGTGTGCAACAAAGAAAAAAATAATGAATTTTGAGGCATAAACAACGAAATTGTTTGCAATCTTTTATGCATCATACAACAATGTTTGCAATCTTTCGTACAACAGGCTGGATTCAGGCGTAATTTACATGAAAAATCCCATTATTTTCTGCCAAATCTAGCATTCTCTTTATGCGCAGAAAATTCAATGTTTTTTTTTATCTGTGAAAAAAGGTTCCTGTTGCTTTTGTGCAACTTGGTTTACTTTACGTGCACGTAAGCTATAATTAATATCATAGTTGGCAACGAGTAAAAGAAACCAATTTCCTTAGTTTGACTGTTAGCATGACGAAGTGGCAGCGTATTCGTGATTTGTCCCACGCGCAAATGTCGCAAAAAAACATGTTCAATCGCCGTGGGAGTATCCCGGTGGATCGTGAAAAGGGTCATAGACAGAAAAAAGAAACAGTTTGAAAGAAACATTTAATTTTCTGTGATATCTAATGATAATAAAGGGAATGCTAGATTTGGCATGAATTAATGGGATTTTTCACGTAAATTTAAGCCAGATTTGGCTGGAATCAGGTCTGTTGTATGAAAAATTGCAAACAATTACGTTGTTGACGCTGGTTTTGGCTTGAAATTACTTATGAGGGGAAATTTAACGCGTTTGTTAAAATTCAATATTTTTTTCTGTGAAGAAAAACTATCCGAGAAGGTCAGCACAGGTCGTCCGAGGTCAGCTCGAATACCGAGGGTTATCGCTGCCATAAAAAAAAAGAAGATCCAGTGCGTTCAATGAGGAAAATGGCAAAGGAACACAGGATCAGCGAAGATCGTAAAGGTAGATTGAGGGGTGAAGTAAAGGACACGGAAAAAAAAACTCACATGATTATCAACCGCATCTGGGAGCTACGAGTCGAGCGATGTAAGCAAATCTTGAACTTCCTCAAGCGAATAAATCTGGTGGCCCTGTTCACCGACGAGAGCATGTTTCTCTTCCGGTAAAAAATACGCGGCCGAAGAGCATTAACACGTGTATCTGACCAAGCATCCTGCTAGCCTTATGTTGTTTGGATTGGTGACTTGCGATGGCAAAAAAAGAACCCGGTGATCATTCCAGAAGGCCCAGAGCCAAATGTTGTAATTCAATAAGATGGGGCTCCGTGCCACACCTCGAACCACACTCAGAAGTTATTGCAGGACCATCTGTGGTTTTGAGCTAAGGATATGTGGCCGCCATTCAGTCCCGATTTCAATCCGCTGGATTACTCATATGGCGTCATGAAGGCCAAGGCCTTAGTTGTTGATCCCCCCCTCTCCCCCGGGGCCCTCTTATTGGGCCTACGTGCGTTCCGGAAGCGTGTGGAGGCCGTAATTGCAGCAAGTGAAAATTCGATTGTTGATTAACATAGTTTAAGAGTCTTCCTTTTGAATAAAAAAAAATCGAAACCGAAATTTTTGTGACCTTTTTCAATTTTGACATTGCTCAATGGTGCAAACACTATCACGCATTCGGTACATTTAGCGAGGACAACACACAAGATTGGAAAACGCAATTTTACTCTCTCCAAAAATAAATATGTAACCTCAAAAACAAACAAAGATTTCTCGTTAAAAAAAATGGGAATACAAAAATAAAGAGATCACCCGGATTTCAAAAACATCCCGATCTGTTGTTAAAACGAGCATCTAGAATCGGTACTGCAATTGAGGTGCTCGCTCCAAGACCATGAACTAGACCTCCCACAGGAATGCTTTCGGACTATACACCAAACTGCTTCTGCCGCACATTTGCAGATTGACGGAATTTCATCTCCAAAGATGATACACAGCCTCGAGTTTTCTAAAAATCATTTAAATTTTCTCACAATCTCTATTTTTGTGAATTCATGAATTATTGAAAATCATAAATCATAAATCATAAATTTATGATTCATAAATAAATTCATGAAACTAAAGCGGATTAAAAAAGGATCTATAAGAGAAAAAAAACCGCCCCTTCCCCGAGAACAGCAGTCATCCTTTCAAAAAAAACAAAAACACCACCGTGACCGAAACACCGAATCAATGAGTTATTTAAAGTTAACGGGAAAAAAATCCTGAGAACATCAGCTAGTTCATGGTCTGTTTTCATTTTCGGTAACGCTTTTTTTTCTGTGTAGGGGTGGGTGAAAGTAAAAAAAATATCTAAGGATTGCAAAATATTCGCTACAAAAGCGTAAAAATAGAAGCGAGCTATTATTGTTGAAGGAATGTTCGGATGAATCAAAAATAGTTTTCAGAAGATTTTGTTTTGCTTTATTGTTGTTGTTATTTTTCTTCGCAGCAGATAACTTGTTCGAACTTACCTGATAAATTATGTTTCATATGATTTTCCAGACCTGTTGATAAAAAGACTTAATTTTCAAGTTCAATTATTATAAACACCTATGTGAAAAGGATATGCCATTAATGAGAAGGGTAGCAAGCAAAATTTCAAACCTGTTTCGCCATGTGAAATTATGGTGTATTTACAGGTTGTCTCCCAATAGGTATAACAATTTCTTACTCTTAATTTATTTCAACTGGGTAATTTTAACGGCGAAACTGGTAATACCCGTTTTGAAGATAAGCAATCGATTCCGTTTGCTTACATTTATTAGCCACCATGCAAGCCATGCGGGAGCAAGTTTTGAAATTACATTTTAAAAAGCTCAGACCAAGTCAAATATTTAAGAGCCTTAAACAGCTCTGAGTGAGTAGGCAGGTACCTTTCGTACCTTGAAAAAGTTCTTGGAAACTGGAAATGTCCATGTTAAACCCAACCATACAAACTACCAGAATTAAGTTAATGATCAAATGTGTGAAGTAGCGAACTAGACGGAATCTAGTCTTATCTAGAAATGTAATTGATGTGGCATCCTTACTGTTGGTTTAAATTGGTCCATATTGGCCCTCGAACGTTTTAAACATTCCTGTCTTCCCAATCAAGAACCTTCATCACACTTTGTGAGTTGGCCGAACAGTACCCAAGTAACACCTAATACATCTTCTTGATCTGTAATCTAGAAATCTTGATCTGTAATCTAGAAGTCTTAATTTAGAATCACCAGCTTTTACATACTGAGGATGTACGTTAGTCCTAAACATCATCCGTTGGGTCTAAGGTTTAATTTGCAATGTTGTTCTAACAGCAAACTACACAAAATCGACGGAATAAAGTACATCGCTGTAATATTATGATCATATAAGTATGATTTCCGTTTGATTTCTTATTACATTCATATATTGATGCGCTCTAAGTATTGTATTCGTGCTTTAAAAAAAAGTTTTTGAATCTCACGATTGTTATGAAATTTCAATCAACATTGAACCACCCTGGGCGGTTCAGTGTACTTGCCATAAAATTAATAACATCATAGCATTGAACCTTTATTCATTTGAAATCAACTATTTTCATTCACTTTATGAAACACCGATTCGAAAGGTTCGTTATACCCTAATCAGCACTAAAACATACGTCATCATTACTACCGGGTGATGGTTCAGTAGAAGGTTTATTCAATTGCCTTCGCACATCTTCACTGCTAATCAGTGTGAGAAAATCTCCCCACATTTATCACGATTGTTTCGTCGGAGTCAGTGTTATTCATTTCTTCTTCTAACTGCGGTCTTATAGCTGACTTGCAATTAAAACATAGGTAGGTACCTCAGAATATTTCTTTAGCAGAGTAAAAACTTGTCGTTCCAAATATTATGGAGGAGAATGGTATGTGGTGAACGATATATAGGCACGAATGTATTTTGATGAAGAGGGGCAAACAATGTAAACAAGTGGGAAAATCCACCATTAGAAGCACGATCAAGTGGGAGGAGTTTCGTCACGCATGGTAGCTGTATGCATGATCTACCATGTGTGACGAAGCTTCTATGAAATGTTATACTTGTGGATTTAATTTTTAGTGAGCTGGAAAAGCATGCTTGAGATGTTAAGTGTTTAACAACTAAAACCTGAAAGGAAGATTTAAAAAATAGAACTGTTTAATACTGATAACCATTAAGTGTATACAAACATATGGACATATGATTAACTAATAAAAAAAGCACGAATTATAGCTACACTGAAAACATATTTCACTTACCTACTACTGGAAGTACATTTACACACCAAGTTTTTTTTATACTGAAGTCAGTAAAAGTATTACTGACTTTCAAACAGCTGAGTGTTCAGTAAGCAGTTCAGTAAAAGTATTTTTACTGAACGATCGTCAAACTAGGGATGAACATCTCAACTGTCAAAAATTACTGAACAACTTAGTAAGCAATACCGAAGTTCAGTAAAATTAACAAAAATAAACTGTGAAAATGGAAGCATCGTTAGCTATCGAAAAGTACTGAACACATCATCATTTAATACCAAAGTTCTGTAAAATTTACAAAAACAAATGTTAAATTGGGAACGCTGTAGATATTCTACAGTTGTTTCGGTAATTTAATTTATCTCTTCCTAGCATACAGATGAACAATGCAAAGGGAAACTGCCGTTTCCATATGAAAGAAAAGCAGCGGATAGGGGGCTGATTCAGTAACAGAATGCATGATAAAAAAAATGAAGCGTAGAATAATTGTCCGTTTATTGCATTATATATGCTACACAGAACAAAAAATTAATCATTTTAACAAGCGCATAAAATTTCCTCTCGTTTATTTCCAAGCCAAAGGAAGCATAAACAACGAAATTGTTTGCAATCTTTCATGCGCCATACAAGAATGTTTGCAATCTTTCATACAACAGGCTAGATTCAGATGTTATCTGGCTAAAAATTTACATGAAATATCCCATTATTTTCTGCCAAATCTAGCATTCCCTTTATGTGCATTAGATAACGCAGAAAATTCAATGTTTCTTTTTATCTGTGCGCGTACTTACTGAAAAGCTCCTTTACTTCGACATCCGTAACCTCTAGTTTATCAGAATTTAAAATCTTATCTTAAACTTGAAAGCTGTGATATGAACTGAAACGTTCAGTAAAGAACTCCAGCGATTTTTACATTTTCCGTCAGTATTTATTTGTATTTTTGATAATGAATTTGCAAGTTAATGTCACCTCTAATCGTACAGTTCTGGAAAAGTATGAAAAAATTAATTTCAGTTTTCTGTTCTGATGGAAAGACAAAATCGGATTATGATTTTGAACGCTAGATTCGACATATCAGAAGGGGCTAGATAGTGATGAAGAAAATGGATACAGTTTTTGACTCGGGAAGTACCAGCACATCGGTCCCAAGCTCGGTCCCAGGCTTACTGAACCATCCCTAAAACATAACTCACAACGAACAACCCCTCAAATATACAAATATTCCCAGCGAATCAAAACACAAACAAAGATCTAATACCCCAAAAACGGCCCTTTTTTCCGAAAAACTAAACCCCCCTTTGGTTTTCTAATTGGGGAAAGAAGTCTATATCAGTTGTTGCAAGTGATACACTTCTACAGTCTTCAGCAGAATTGTTGTACAAGGTTGGATCAACAAGCCTGTGTCATTGGAATCCGGTTTAATTGGGAATTTCTTTCGAGTTACTAAATATGAGTGCTGTGACGCGTTGGGATAAGGGGTAATTGGTTTCGTCCTAGGATATCTCGAGAGCCTCACCAGTCAGGACATATCAGTCTTGAATAAACTTGTCCTAGTGGCCAAGTCCTAGAGGTGGTCACACAAGTTCGGAATTCGGTCAATACACAGCGCTAGTGTGCATGTAACCTTCCAGTTTGTGATTGCTAGATCTCGAGAGTCTTACTAGTTAGGACGATGCTTTTTTCAGCAAACTTGTGCTAGTGGCCAAGCCCTTCTGGATGGTAGTCCCATATGTTTGGAACTCACTAACTGTGTGGCGCTAGTCAGCCATGTCCAAACACTACACTGCACGCCGAGCTATATTTTACCACGCTAGCGCGTGTATTAAATTCACCACTTTGACTTCGTGCTTCCAGACTTACACGCAATGCGGTGGGTACAACACCAATGCCAGTGCTCGTGTTTTGGCTTCAGACATCGTGTATGATGTTTCGGCAAACACCACAGCCGAGTGTTTCCGATTGTGTCCGATTGCGGAATACACGCGTGGTTGATTTATTTTATTTCTACCCATGCCGTCCTTGTTAAACAATCAACTTATGCGCCCGTCGCCCAACAGCCAAGAAAACAAACCTATAAGTCAAATGATCAAACTTTTAGAATCATCCGACGAGCAATGCTCTATCCGTGGTTACCAGTATCATACTCTGAGAAAAATTTCATCGTTGTTCCGACAATTAAATCATATCGCATATAATGGTTACAATAACCATGAAAATGGTCGAATTCACCACGTCCATGGCATTTTTGACTATGATCATGGTAACAAGGACTATTCCGACATTATGGCAAATGTTGGATCAACATTTTTTAATGGTCGTTTTGACCATGATCATAGTCGGTTCAAAATCACTATACTGCAATAGTCATCCTAACCCCCAATAATGGTAAAATTGACTATCAAATTCCTCTCTGTGTACTGGGTGTACGTTGAGAGCTTTCTTGTGATCGTAACCACTCGGCTCGGGTGTTTTCCCAAAAATCAAGACACGAAGCGAAACACGAGCGGGTACACTCGTGTCGCGTCCATTGCATTGCGGGTTCATCTATAAGCATGAAACTGAAGTTTGCTGGCGAGGTACAGCTATGGACCGATTACAATGGAAACAACTTCTGTGTACAGCAGAGGCCACACCGGCCTTAGTCTGATTGGTAAGGTAAGGTACGAAACTGAAGTGGTAAATTATAGCCACATGGTGGTGTGTTTGCAGTCAAGTTCAGCTCTCGTGCAGAACGGTATGGCGTTTTCACCAAGGCTGGCGCTAGTGTACATTTGAGCTTCCAGTTTGTTTACGCTGTACATACCCCTAGAGCAAAGGAATAAGAAGAGGCAGGAAAGTAGCAAGCGCCAGTGGGGAAGCAGGAGCAAGAGTAGTAAGGGCCAGCAATATGGGAGTAGAAATTTAAATTAGGAGTAGAAATATAAAGTAGAAAGCGAAAGAGAGAGAGAGAGAGAGAGAGAGAGAGAGAGAGAGAGAGAGAGAGAGAGAGAGAGAGAGAGAGAGACTGGAGCAAGAGCCAGTGATATAGGAAAAGGCAGTGACGCCACAATAGAAACCACACACTACACAGTTAAACAGTACTAGTTTTTTTACACATACAACTGTACCTAACAGCCGTCCTAGCCACTGTGTAACGTGCAGACACCCGCTTCGGAAAGAATGAAAACGAACGTCGTCAAATAATAACCAACACAACAAAAACGATCTGTAACGAGATAGAAAAGAAAATACACGCACAGAAATTTGATGACTTAAACCCATCTGGCACCTTGGAGTTATAGCAATAACAAACTGGAAGTTCATATGCACACTAGCGCCATGTAGTGAGTGAATTCTAAACTTATGTGACCCCCTCTATGAAGAGCTTTTTACTGAAATTTTACTGAAGAGTGATGTGTTCTAATTGATGTGACTCCCGAGATAACATAGGATGAAACAAATTATCTTTTATCGCAAAACTGTCACCCCCATGGCTCTGGCTACTCTGGCGAAGACTGATGCACCAAATATGCCACGCCAAATTGAGCCTCCCACTCCAAGCTCAGATCGACGGTGATGAAATTGAGGCGGTGTCTTCGAACGGAAGGTGTTACGTACGATCAACGGCGGAGTGCAAATGGAAGACGAACTACGAATTCAGTTGCTGGAAGAACCTCCCGTCGTTCACACCGCTAAAATCGGCCAACTACGGTGGGCTGGGCATGTCGTAATAATGTTCGACGTCAGCCTTGTTAAAATGGTTCTCTAAAACGAATTGTTAAAATGATTCTCAAAAACGCATGACAGGCACAAGAAAAAGAGGCGTGCAATGAGCAAGGTCGAGCAGATGAGCAGTCCGAGAATTGAGTCACTAGCACAAGTTGGCTGAAGAAAGCAAAGTCCTAACTAGTAACGGTCTCTAGATATAGCATACTTTAAATGGAGGCTCATATGCACACTAGCGCCACGTAGTGAATGAATTCCGAACTTATGTGACTACCACCGGGAAGGGCTTGGTCACTAGCACATGTTTGCTGAAGAAAGCAATGTCCGTAACTGTATAGATGTATGATGTATGATATGTACTACCAGCCATTGTAGCACAGAAACTAAGTCCGACAGCAATGGGCTCTCCTCGCTGTTAGACTTCATCAAGCTTTAATAACCACTGATTATCCTAATCATGCCGTTGTATGAAGGGCCAAAAAGGGGTTGGGTGGATCGATATGCAACATCACTTATACGTATCCACAGGGATATAAAGAATCTCCCTCCAACAACAAGACTGAACAATTGGTCAAAAGAGCAAGCTATCTAACATGAGGATGCCCCAATGGGCGGGGAGAAGAGCCCGCCCTCTATTCACAAACTGTTAGCAATGGGGAGTTGGCAATCCCACTCTCCCCATCCAGAGTGCTTCAATCGGGTGCCCTGATGGTCCCTCCCATTCCCATGATATATTTATATAATGGTGTATATATTTATGTAATTCGTACAAGCATTCGAATCTATAATATATGATCTTCATTCGGTTGATCCTGAAATGCAAGAAATGTTGTTAAATGTTAAAGTGTAGAGTTCTGTGGTTCACGCTTAAGCACGTTTTCGTTCGTTTTTAGCGGTAGCAGCATTTCACCAAAATCTTGATTTGAGGTATCCTGAAAAAGTTTATTAAATCTATCGAAATTTTACAAAACTAACATTTATACATTTTAATTTACTGTTGCCATGGTCACTATTTCCTACTTGATACTGATTTTATAACAGCAATCTGCTTTTATTTTTGATGACTTCATAGTTATTGCTACCGAGTTAGGAATGGGAAGATTTAAGTGGAAGGGAGTTAAATGGGCAAAAAATATCAATAAGTAATGTATAAATCATCTATGATGTAAAATCAATAAAACAATATTACCAAATTTAATGATATTGTGAGTTATGATGAAGTAATGACAAAGATTGAAATGTAAAATCAAACACTAGCCAAATGGCACATAGCGCTGCATGAATCAGATCAGCTCAGAATTGGTAAAAAGTCATTTGCAAACCGGAAATGAAAAATACATTCAGCAATAAGTTCTAAAGCCTAACACCGATTCCGTAATTGTCAAAAGCCTATCACAGCTGTAATTTTCAGCGTTATATACTGGACATATATGGAATGTTAAATGTCATAAATTGAAGGTATGTTTCCTGTTTAAGCCAGATTCCGCCTAAATGAAGTTTGTTGTATGAAACTGTGAAGGTCATGATATGATGGAAATAATACGATGTTGTAAAGAAATACTACATAATGTACATATAATAATTAAATGCCGCTATTTGCCTCTTCCGCTGCGATGTTAGATGATTGAAACTCTAAAATAGCGAAGATTCCAACGTGATATAATGAAATAAAATTGATCACCTGGCCTCCTAGCAAAGACACTTTAGGCAAATAAATTTCATATGAGTATGATTACTGCCCAAAAACGAAAACTCAATAAATCAAAAAAAAAAAAAATTTAAAATGAATGACAGGAAACTCTTCGATAACTCTTTTTTCCTACTGGGCCCAAAAATGATTCTTTATGTCTGTAAAATAGAAAATGTATGATCATAAACAATGTTAGTTTTTAAATTAACTATTTTGGACGAAGAATTTGTTTTATTTTGTAGAATTTGTCGTATATAATCCTCGCTCTAAAAAAAATGTAAGAAACCATCCTATCTTTTCAAATACATAACGTGAGTTAGGTGGGCCAAAACTTACAGCGATGCAAATGCGGAGCTGAAAATAGCATAAAAAATATTGTGAAGGGATGTTATAAAATAAAATAATAATAACAATTATATTTGTAATGTCTGCATGTCTGCTGATCCTACTGCAATTGTAGAAGGACTTGCATGATCATAGCCACCGGGGAATGCCTACCTCGCCTTGGTACGGCTGCAACCTAATGTATAGTTGACGCAATACTGCGTTTCTTACTCAACCGCTGGATGCCAGGACAGACGCTGTTTGAGCCGCACCTCCTTGGTGGAAAGACGCTCTGCCCCTCATCTCCTCAATCTAGCTGAAGTCAGAAGGACAACAGTGCCCAGGCTTCACTACCAGCTAAGTACGCAACCCTTAGCTGGTGGTCTTTGTCATCTCTTGACCCGTGGAAGCATGAGGTAGGAACTTGTGAGGACCATAGCTATGTTGCGGGGACGCACACTCCATCCCAGGTGTCTACTCACCATTTTGCAGCCCCCTATATACTATAAAACAGTGCCCACAATTCTCCCCCCCCCCCCAGCGAGCCGTGCAAACAATCCACACTCCACCCAGCTCGCCCTCAGCGCAACTATGTATACCATAGTAACCCCCTGTTATTAACCCCCCCCCCCAACACCCTTAATAAATAGCCCCTATCATACCCCCACCCCCCCCCCCAACTGTTCCGTACTTATCTGACACCCCCCGCCGGCCTTGGCCCCGCCCCAAGTATTCCGCTGAAGACCTCACCTCATCACCACGTACTCGCCATATACACACCACACAAGATGATATGCATAGATAATAAATATATAAGAAACATTTTTTTATGCCGCCCGCAGAAAAAATAAACCATAGAAATTGGGCACCGAAAGCCCGGAACCAAAAAAGATCGGTACCCGACTGCATTGCAAGTTGACTTAGGAACAAGGGGTTCTAAAGCAGTGAGCCCATTTTAAATCGTTTGTTCCCTGTTGATTTTTAGTACCAGTTCGCAGATTGAGTGCAAACATTTTATCTCTCATGTACACTACAGGGTGTCATGGTGTCTTCTAAAAAGTTGTATTTGAAAAAGTTTAGTTTTATAGTTCCAAATTTTACCGTGGCGCTGTTGCTAGTTTTGAACGAAGAACAATACAAGGGTAATGTCAAAGGCAAGTTTGTAGAGAATATAATTTCAAGAACCTTGCTGAAAACATCACTTTTCTAGCTCTTTATTTTACCATGATAGAGCTATTGTTCTGCTAAAGTTTAGAACTAAAAGCTATCACCACAAGATGGACAACTTTTTCAAATACAACTTTGTAGGATTCGGAAACGTAACCCTTCGGAGTTATTAATTTCGCCGTGAAAAAAGGCTTTTCCGACCACTGTGCGTAGTCAGCTTCTTATCGTCATGTCAACTAACTTTACGGCTCATGTTCTAGTCTTCAGCGAGGGGTATGTCATGCCCCGTATTTCTTTGACTACGGTGTTTGTCAACAACAGGTAACAGCCGATGAATACCTTCAGAGCCTTCAATCTGCAGGATGTTGTTGTACCGTGGACGAAGGAGGTTGCTGCTGGCTGACATTTCATCTTCCAACAACACAGAGCACCTACTAAAAATGCTAAGAAATCACGGGAATGGATTGCGAAAACCACCCCCCCTTTCCCCTTCTCCCCCCCTTATATAAATCCCTTTCCACCACTTACTCACGGCGATGCGATGCGATCGCGGCGAGTGAGTGGTGAATGAGCTTGTCGTGATGCGATGGATGGAAGTTGTAGAAAATTTGTGCATTTATTGGATAAACGCGAGCAGGACATCTATGGATCGAAACGTGGTAAAGCGAGCATGCGGCAGTTTCCGGAAGCGTCTAAAGGGTGTCCACGATGAAATTGCCACACTATGAAATTGCTCTAACTTTTTAACCGTTGGGTAGAATTTAATGAAAATTTGGGTGGATTTAATCATAGTGCAAGTTTTAAACCTGTGATCAAAACTCGCGGAAAGGAGTCGAAAGAACAGCTCGTGCGTGTAAAATCTTGCGCATTCATCACGAGAACAAGGATCTCTCGCACGTTCCATCGCTAAAACGTTGGGAATCGCGAACCACGGTGTCGCGAGTGATTAAGCGGTTCGAGGAACGGTTGACCACCGATCGGAAGCCCAGAGTGAAGGAAAAAGTATCCGTACAACACCAAAAATCACAACCGCGTAGTTGGGGCCTTCAACCGAAATCCGAACGCCTCCGTTCGGATGAGGCTAAGAAGTGACCTAAGCCGAAGTTTTGTCCAAAAGGTCAAAACTAAGGCTGGGCTTCGAACGTTCAAGGTACAAAAGGCCCCTAATCGCGACGAGAAGCAGAACAAGTCCGCCAAAACCCGTGCCAGGAAGTTGTACCTCAACATGCTGACGAAAGTTGAAGCTGCATCATGGACGACGAAACATAGTGAAGGCCGACTTCAAACAGATCCCCGGCAACCTGTTTTTCACGGCCAAGATAAGTTCAGCGTCCGGAGCATGTCCGCACTCGAAGATGTCCAAGCGAAGAAATTCCTGGTTTGGCAAGCCATCTGCACGTGGGGAAGCGGAGTGCACCTTTCGTGACCCAGGACACGATGAACGGACAGGTGTACCCATATGTAACGCAAGTAAATAAACCGCAAAACATTCATTTTTAATATGACTAACTGGTGTAATTTTTCTAAAACATGTCATTTGCTGCAAAAATTCCTCACGCACCCTGTATATTGAAAGAAATGAATTCATATCAACACAAGGATTTTTGGAAGGTAGAAGTTTATTTACTCGAGAAAGATATGGGAAGAAGGTATTAATAATAAGCAGAAATGTTTGCAATACAAGAATGCGTGAATGTTTTCCTGAAAAGTAAGTACAGATATGCAAATATTTGTATTTACTCGGACAGTCAGGCAGCGTTAAAATCATTATGCGCTTATAAGAGAACATCGAAAATTATCTGGAAATGTATTCTCTCATCCAAGAGCCATTCTTCCGTATTTAAAACTGTACTATAAAGTGTGGCCCATTTAGTATTGGAACAAACATTTTTGATTCTTACAGTGGCCCTAGTGGTCGGATTTGTAAACTATGACATCTTATGTGTGCCCTATAACAATAACAACACCAGTAGTTTTTTTTTTCGCGCTGCAGTTCGAACGTGTTTCAGAGAAATACAAAATTGAAAAAGAAAAAAGAAAAAACGCGATTCATTTGCGCAATCATTTGGGAAACTCTTCGTGGTCTGGACCAAAACTTGCTAAAGTGTTAGGTTTTCCCCCGAAATACCTTGTGGCGTGTTTTGAAAAAGTACAGAGAAACTTTGTCGACGGATCGCAAGCCTCAAAGCAAGCGTCGGGCGGGTACTGTCAACCGTCAACTGCGGAACAAAGTCATCAAGAACATTAAGGCAAACCCCAACATCTCAGACCGTGATTTGGCCAAAAAGTCTCGCGCCGCACGCATTACCATGCAACGGATTCGTCTCCGGGAAGGCTTCAAGTCATGCCGTGCCTGTAGACAACCAAATAGAGATCAAAAGCAGAACAATGTGGCCAGACTCCGTGCCAGAAAACTGTATGATCAGGTGTTGACAAAATTTAATGGCTGCCTCCTCATGGATGATGAAACCTATGTAAAGGCCGATTTCAAACACCGGGACAAAAATTTTGCTTGGCTTCGGCTCGGGGAGATGTTCCAGCCAAATTCAAGTTTGTGTTTGCAGATAAATTTGCACGTAAATACATGATTTGGCAAGGCATCTGTAGCTGTGGTAGGAAGACCAATGTTCTCATCACTGATAAGACATTTAATTAAGAGCTGTACAGAACGGAATGTCTACAAAAGCGAATATTTGCCTTTCATCAAATCCCACAATGAACCTGACATGTTTTGGCCAGATCTTGCAAGCTGTCCTTACAGTAAAACAGTGCTACAGTGGTATGAAACCAACGGGATTCAGATTATACCAAAAGAACTCAACTCACCAAACTGTCCCCAGCTCAGACCTATAGAGATATTTTGGGCTATTATGAAGAGGAAGCTGAAAATGAATGGCAGTGTCGTCAAAAGCATCAATGAATTGAGAACCAAGTGGAATAAGATTGCCAAAACGATGGATGAGAATAATGTGCGCCGGATTGATGAAACGTATTCCGGGAAAAGTTCGCGAATTTCTTCGAAATCGAGATGATTAATTTTTTTTTTTTTTTTTTTTTGCCTCTAAAGTTTACATAAAGTCGAACATTTTTGTTAAAATAGAATACTATTTTGTTGATGTATATCCGAAATATGCACAATAGTCTATGTTCCATTTCTTACTGGGCCACACCTTAACAATGGAAATTAAATGCCGGGAAGAACAAAAAGTAATAACCAATTGGTTCCAAACGCAAATAAATCCAAAAATCTCTAAGAATTCGATAAGAAAGCTCTTTGTACATTCACTGGCATAGTAACAGGGCACTGT
Organism: Aedes koreicus; assembly: GCA_024533555.2. Taxonomy (NCBI): domain Eukaryota; kingdom Metazoa; phylum Arthropoda; class Insecta; order Diptera; family Culicidae; genus Aedes; species Aedes koreicus. Next base: position 155,053 of record JAHHFK020003124.1, on the reverse strand, counting down.
CCAAGCACATATCATTTTAAGAACATTGGCCGGGCTCAGAATGATATATGCCCTAAAAAGCGAAACATCGGAGCATCTGCTTTGCAGCTTACCTTACCAATCAGACTAAGGCCGGTGTGGCCTCTGCTGTACACAGAAGTTGTTTCCACTAGTAATCCGATCCATGGCTGTACCTCGCCAGCCTCGCTGTCTGCGGAGGGTCCGCAGGTCGCCTTCTACTTGATCGTTGCGCGCCTCTTCTTCTTGTACCTGTCGGTACGTTTTCGAGAACCATTTTCATAGGGCTGTCGTCCGACATTCTTACGACATGCCCAGCCCATCTGCTTTGCAGCTGTAGTGCATTGTATAGGCGCAGATCAAAATTTCTTGGTGGTGGCTGTTTACAGCCCATTGAGATTTTGTCCTCCAAGCCAGGTAAGGTGATTGGCTTCATAAACCAAATCATACCTGACTGGGAACGTTCTTAAGGAATAAATTGTTGCCTTCAATAGACTTTGTATTATGTTAATAACATTCCATTCTGATTCATGAAACCAATGGTTTGGTTATTTAAAATTTGAAATTGGACATTAAAAAATAACAACTAAAACGTGTGTCGTACTGTTTGCATAAATGCTGTAATTTTTTTTAATTTCCAAAAATTATTAGATTTTTCAAGCTATTCGTGAGCATTACGGTCGCGAATCCACAGCATTCCATTTGTATAAGATTTGATACAATTAATCCAGTGATAATCAAGCTCATTACGTTTACTAACACCAGGTGCAAAAAAAAACTTAACTTTTATACGATTAAGAGTTAAGTTATCAAAAATCTATGGATCCATGAACAGAACTGATGAGGGTGCAATTGATTTATTAAGTCTTGCTGTCCGTAATATGAAGAACCTCGAAGTTAGAACTTCTTTTATTGAACTCAATTCAAATATTTAACGATCAAACAACGATCGAATTTCTTTATAGCACATCTTATTTTAGCTTAATCATTCTGATGCTGTTCGTCTTCACCACGACCAGACCTAATCAAAGATTTCATGAAAGTTCACAACTCAATTCAAGAACTCTCCAATTAGCTCTAGCCGTAAGTCAATATTCACTTCCGAATCGCTAAATCACTTCCACCACTATCACTTCACATGCACAGAAGCGCTGAAATTTCTCCGAAAACCACAAGACTCGTTCCTCTCGTTATCCAATTACACCAAGTGACTAATTGCTGAATGGTAGCTCGGGGCAAATTCCAGCCTCGTCCGGGATCCCGGCTTGTTGCGGAACTAGAACTTACCTCGCTCCGATCCGGCGATCTACTGCCATCCAACAAGCAATCGCGTTCGGAAGTAACTTCTTAAGCTCGTCTGTCTCCCCGTGGTATCAGTGCGATGGCATCTCTTTCTCTTTCCAGCCATGACCCCCTCCCTCCTCCGGGTTAGTTAACAGCAGCAGAAGTAACACAAGGAAGCGACGCCACCCCAAAAAGAAATGGGCGAAAGGAAATAGTTGGGGGAAAACATAGGAACACAAACACCGCGAGAAGGGATGGGAAAAATGAAACGCAAGAACAATCAGAAAATTTAACAGGAAGAATTATCATGAAACGGTGATTTACATAACGAAGATATTTTTTTCGAAAAAAGAAAAGAAATGAAGATCCCCTTCTTGGGAAAAAAAAATTGCCATGTCAAGAGCACGGGAGGTCCAAGAGAAAAGTGTTGAATGGAAAAAAGGAAGCGGCAAAACGAGATCAGTTCCCACGCATAATAAAAAAAATAATTTAATCCAGAGTGCGTTTCTTGAAGTCTCCCCTTTGATTTTGCTGCTGCTCAGGTGAATCCGGCGATCATGTTCCGATTCAGTTCACTCACTGCCAGCACCACCCCACGAGCACTGCTTTACGCTATATACATGGATATAACCGTTCTCTCTCGGTTTGCCTTGGTGGCTTTTGTTTTCCAATTCATTATGATTATCACCTCGTGCTTTTTAATGTATTATGTGCCTGTTGAATGCCTCCCCACCCCCTGCACCAATTTAAACACCACCTCATTGTCGTGGGTGCTGTCCAATGCATTTCTTCGGGTTTGCAGTTCAATCGGAAAGGGTAAATTACAGAGACGATGGATCGTGTGCCCAGGGGGGTGGGAGGGAATTCCCGCGAAAATCAGAGCAGCGTGAATGAGACATGAAGAATTGCGGGTGCTATCAACGCTTGTCCGGATTGCGTTCGGCTGCTGGTTTATATGTCTGGTCTTGTGTGGAAAGCGAAGGCCTTGCCGTTTTTTTTTCCATTCGTGCGCTCTGCTATCTATTCTGTCTGGCTGGTTGACTTTTTTTTCCCACAGGGGTCACGATGCGTGATCTTAATCCATAACTGATGATGGGAATTTCGAACGTTTGACCGGGGGGTCTTGGAAAGTTTGAAATAAGCTGAAACTGGAATGGGTAAGATGGAGTTATAAAATGAGCGGATCGTACTCATTTTAGCAGAAAGTTTTGTTTCATTAGCACTTTCGAAAGCTGTTTATAAATATGCTTGTGTTTAGTTGTGAGAGTTAAGAGGTTATATTCAGAATGACAAGAAAAAAATCAAGAATCCTGAAAAGTGTTTCTAATTTCATTTACATTTTACTGTAGGGTGGAGCACTTCTTCATCGGAGTAACCATTTCCGCCAATCATCGCTATTCAATCCAAATAACTTGATTTTCTGAACGAAACACATCGGTCATAAAGGGTGTATTCGATAAAAATGGCACACAGAAAATATTCTGTAACTTTTGAATCGTATGAGTAAAAAACCTAGAAATTTGAGTAGATCTTATCCATAGTGTATTATTTACATCTGCCAAGTTTCATAGTTATACATTCAGTAGTTCCAGTCATGTCGTCCAAACAAGAAATTGTCCGTGAGAAAATTTTGTGCACTCACAATCAAAATCCAGGGGCGTCCCACCGGTGGATTGCTAAAAGGCTTGGAATTGCAAATACAACTGTGTCTCGTGTAATAAGAACCTTCAAGGAGCGTCTGAGTGTCAAAAGGAAGGAAGGGAGTGGTCGTAAAAGTGGTCCAATGGACAGTAAAATGGCCAGGAAAGTCGTACAACAATTCAAGAACCGTCCAAACATGTCAATTCGAGATGTCACTAAAAAGTCTAAGGTGTCACTCGGTTTTGTGCAGAAAACCATGAAGCGTGCTGGGTTACATGTTTACAAAGTGCAAAAAGCCCCAAACCGGAATGAAAAACAAAACATCACTGCGAAAACCCGCGCCCGGAAACTTTACACAAAGCTGCTCACCAAATCCGGTTGCATCGTGATGGATGACGAAACATACGTCAAGGCCGACTTCCGTCAACTTCCTGGGCAAGAATATTTCGTTGCCAAGTCGAAGTTCGATGTTCCGGAGGATGTTCGAAAGAAGAAACTATCGAAATTTGCAAAGAAGTTTCTAATCTGGCAGGCGATTTGCGGATGTGGTGAAATAAGTGCTCCCTTCATCACTTCCGGAACAATAAACGGTGCGATTTACACAGAAGATTGCCTTAAGAAGCGTCTCTTGCCATTCATTAAGAAGCACAAAGGATCAACTCTGTTTTGGCCTGATCTAGCATCCTGCCACTACGCTCGAAACGTATTGGAGTGGTACCGAGCCAACGGAGTCAATTTTGTGCCAAAGGATATGAACCCACCAAATTCACCGGAACTTCGTCCAATTGAAAAATTCTGGGCAATTATGAAAACGGAACTTCGCAAACATCCCAAAACTATAAAAACAGAGCTAGAATTGAAGAAAATTTGGGTAAAAACAACAAAAACAATGGGAAAATCGGTTGTACAAAATTTGATGGGTGGAGTGAAAAGGAAGGTGCGGGCATTCGGGATGGGAGACGAAATTGAATAATACATGTTGTGCAAAACAAAACCCTAATAGTTTACTCCCCCCCAAAACAAAAAAAAAAAATAAATAATTTTTTTTTTTATAAGTATATATGTGTGTGCCATTTTTTTCGAATACACCCCTATCTCCCCTTAGTGTAGAGTCATCCCCCGTTTCTCTAGCTTTCCGTCCCCCCGGGGCGACGAATTATTTAGAGCTTCTGGCCCCCCTCCCCCCCCCACCTCTGTTTTCTCGCGCCCGAGCCCCCGTGGGCCGGTCGGGAACGGGGGGTGTGGTTGCTTGGACCCACCGCCCATTTTTGCGGCTGTTTGTATTGAATTGTGACACACAAAAATGAGGCCTTTTTTCGGCGATTTCGGCCTTCAAACGATCCAATAAATCGATATAAAGGGTGTCCACGATGAAATTGCCACACTATGAAATTGCTCTAACTTTTTAACCGTTTGGTAGAATTTAATGAAAATTTGGGTGGATTTATTTCATAGTGCATTATTTACATCCTGCAAGTTTTAAAGTCCTGTGATCAAAACTCGCGGAAATGGAGTCGAAAGAACAGCTCGTGCGTGATAAAATCTTGCGCATTCATCACGAGAACAAGGATCTCTCGCATCGTTCTATCGCTAAAACGTTGGGAATCGCGAATTCCACGGTGTCGCGAGTGATTAAGCGGTTCGGGGAACGGTTGACCACCGATCGGAAGCCCAGAAGTGAAGGAAAAAGTATTCCGTACAACACCAAAAATCACAACCGCGTAGTTGGGGCCTTCAACCGAAATCCGAACGCCTCCGTTCGGGATGTGGCTAAGAAGCTGCACCTAAGTCGAAGTTTTGTCTAGAAGGCCAAAACTAAGGCTGGGCTTCGAACGTTCAAGGTACAAAAGGCCCCTAATCGCGACGAGAAGCAGAACAAGTCCGCCAAAACCCGTGCGAGGAAGTTGTACCTCAACATGCTGACGAAAGTTGAATGCTGCATCATGGACGACGAAACATATGTGAAGGCCGACTTCAAACAGATCCCCGGCAACCTGTTTTTCACGGCCAAGGATAAGTTCAGCGTTCCGGAGCATGTCCGCACTCAGAAGATGTCCAAATTTGCAAAAAAAATCCTGGTTTGGTAAGCCATCTGCACGTGCGGGAAGCGGAGTGCACCTTTCGTGACCCAGGACACGATGAACGGACAGGTGTAAAAGAGTGCCTCCAGAAGCGGCTGCTTTCTCTCCTGAAGGCCCACAACGTCCCAACAAACTTCTGGCCGGATTTGGCCTCATGCCACGACTCCAAGGACGTGCTGAAGTGGTATGCGGACAATAAGGTCAATTTCGTGCCGAAAATGTTCAACCCTCCCAACACTCCGGAGCTCCGCCCCATCGAGAAGTACTGGGCGATTATGAAGCAGCACCTTTTTAAACGACCTAAGGTAGTGAAGACAATCGAGGAACTGATGAAAGTATGGGTTTACATGCAAAAAACGGTTGATTCACAGGTTGTGCAGAATCTTATGGCCGGGGTTAAGGCCAAGGTGCGGGCATTTGCGTATGGACTGTAAGTAAAATACGAGTAAAATGGTAAAATGAAGTTTAATAGTTATTTCTCAATCCCTGAAAATTTGATGGCAATCGGATGAAAACTCGAATTTTGCGAATCAATTTTGTGTGTGGCAATTTCATCGTGGACACCCTTTAATATTGATTGTTTTTTCTTTTTACCAATAAACAAAGAAAAAAAAAAAAATTCCATTCCCAAACACAAAGGGCAACTACCTCCCCCCCCCCCGTTATATTTTTTGGACGCTTTGCCGGCCTCCCCCCTCCCCCCCCCCCCCCCACACCCACAAAATTTTCACACAAATATTTTTAATATATTTTTTTCCTAAAAAAAATATGTAGATTTTTTTTGGGGCCCCCCATTGGATAGTCCCCCGGACTTTTTTACCCAGGTGTTTATAATACCCCACAAAAAAAAAATGACTGATATGCTCTTATTACCAATATATTTTTGTTTTGCAGTATTATGATACGATAATCCATTTATATCGGAAATCACCAAACCGGGCTTTTCGATCATTCAAATTACTATCATTGAAATGATCTACTCTGTTCTATATTTTTTCCAGAACTGCACTGAAAGTTAATTTATGTTTATATTATTTACGATATCGAAGGTAGAATAAACGAATCTGTTTTTTGTTTTTTTTTTTTTCAGCAACGAAACTGATTTGCTCTTTTTATGAAGATACATTCGTTGTTCGTGGCACAAGCGTGACTGTCAAAAGCACGAAGCATTTGTTGACACAGAAACAACATTCGTGCATTGTACGAAAACAATACAAAGAGCTACGAATATTGTGTCACAAATTAAAAAGAAACATCTCTCTGATGGTTGCCTGAATGACTGAGAGATCTAATTTATCGACTCGGAAAGTAAATCACAAAAAAAGTGCAACCACGAGGAGTTGTCCAGTGTATTTTTATTAATGTTTCTGACATGGGATTCGATCCTGTATTTTTGGAAAGCGCTGTTACTGAATCCGGGGTTGATCTCACTAGGCCATGGTGAATCGTGAGATGTCAAGTATCATCAAGTATAATGAGTATGAAGTTATAACTCTCGACAGCGCTTCAATTTTTATTTTGGGATAAATAAATTATTCCCGCCCATCCCAGCAGCAACATCGGCAAAGCAGCGATTGGCTGCGTCTTCACGAAATCCATTTCGTGCATTTTACAAAAAAGTGTAATGATAGCATTTCTCTAGATAAAAAGCAATATGAATGTTTCATACAATATACGAGACATTTGTTCTATGTACAAAATCCATGATTAAAGGGCGATACGGTCAAAATTTGGTCAATATCAACTTGACGTATTTCTTTCAATTTTGCATTTAAAAAACCTGAACACCCCTCATTTTGAAGGTGTGTGTGTGTAGAATGTTGCTCTTATTTTGATTTTGGAATTCACTCTTCAGTTGTCAAAATGCCGTCCAAGCAAGAAGAGCAGCGTATCAAAATTTTGCTCGCGCATCACGAAAATCCGAGCTACTCGCACGCAAAGTTGGCAAAATCGCTAAAAGTTGCCAAATCAACCGTTACAAATGTAATTAAAGTGTTTGGGGAACGTTTGTCGACAGCCAGGAAGTCTGGATCGGGGGGAAATCGAAAACCGGAAGCCGCTGAGACGACAAAGAGAGTTGCCGGTAGTTTCAAGCGAAACCCTAACCTATCTCTCCGAGATGCCGCAAATAAGCTGGGTGTATCGTCTACAACCGTGCATCGAGCCAAAAAACGAGCCGGACTATCGACTTACAAGAAGGTAGTGACTCCAAATCGCGATGATAAACAAAATACGACGGCCAAAGCGCGATCCCGGAGGCTGTACACGACGATGCTGACGAAGTTTGACTGCGTGGTAATGGACGACGAAACCTACGTCAAAGCCGACTACAAGCAGCTTCCGGGACAGGAGTTTTATACGGCAAAAGGAAGGGGAAAGGTAGCAGATATTTTCAAGCACACGAAACTGTCAAAGTTCGCAAAGAAATATCTGGTTTGGCAAGCCATCTGTACCTGTGGCTTGAAAAGCAGCATTTTCATAGCTTCCGGGACTGTCAACCAAGAAATTTACGTGAAAGAGTGTTTGAATAAACGTCTGCTGCCTTTCCTGAAGAAACACGGTTTTTCCGTACTGTTTTGGCCGGATTTGGCATCTTGCCATTACGGTAAAAAGGCCATGGAGTGGTACGCCGCCAACAACGTGCAGGTGGTTCCCAAGGACAAGAACCCTCCCAACACGCCAGAGCTCCGCCCAATTGAGAAATACTGGGCTATTGTCAAGCGGAACCTAAAGAAGACCAAAAAAACTGCTAAGGACGAGCAGCAGTTCAAGGCAAACTGGCTTTCTGCGGCGAAGAAGGTGGACAAGGTGGCTGTACAAAATCTGATGGCAGGGGTCAAGCGTAGGGCCCGGCAATTCGGATTTGGAAAAGCGGAAGCCTAACTGAATATTTTTCCTGAATTTTATACTAATTGAACTTGAAAAAGAAATTTAATTTGATTTTTAACCCCTCCCCCTCCCCTTCAAAATAAATTTTCAGTGTATTAAGATATTAATATTATGGTTTCAGTTGACAGCCGAATTTATCAACTAGCGACAATCGATTTTACTCTCGTTCTGTACGTTATACCTCATGTCGGAAGTAGTGCGATGTATGGCGCATCTGATGCGCTAAACAACGTGCTGCCTCCGACATTAGGTACAACGTATGGATCGACAGTAAAATCGATTTTCGCTAGTCGATAAATTCGGATTTCAACTGAAAAGATAATACATGGTAACGGGATGTAATGTCAGCCTTGATCCTTCATTCGGCCTTTGTTCCAAATAGTTATGTCATAAATTCAGCGATAATCGACAAAATTGTGTTGGTAGCATGATAATCGATTGAAGCTTGAAGCAGTTCAAGCTTTATTTATAAATTTTTAACTTGAGTGCGATGTTTTATTTCCGTTACTTTTTAGACACCACGACTTCACAGGTTAAGCTAGAGAGATTTCCGTTACGATCTTCAAATGATCTAAATTTGGCTAAATTGAACCGATATGCCAAGTAATGCCACCTAGGTATACAGAAACTAACTACACTATACAGCTTTATATTAACTGCTCATAGAGAAACATAAACAATGGTTTTACAACATATCCGTCGACCCAAATAAGCTTCACATCACATAGTAGAATTTTGATATTAGTAAATTTTCAATAGAAATGTATGATTATTCGATTGTATATCTTTCATATGGCTTATGAAAACCAGACTTGAGTAACCATATCTATAAAATAATTCAAATGCTTTGAACATGGAATGGCCGAAAGATCATATGTATAAATTAAGGTTTTTTTAAGTTGTTTAATATTAATTTATACTAAGAAATTTTGCGTTGAATATAGCGAATAATAATATAAAATAAAATCATAAACCTAATGAAATAAAAAATAAGCTTTTTTTTTTTTAATCTTTATTTTACGTCGGCCTATTTCCTCACATGGTGACAATCACCGACGCCAGGAAGACGACTCCACCACCTGGACCCTACCTAACGACTCATGAATATGAACCGGGACCAACGGCTTTACTTCCCTTCCGAAGGAAGACGTGACCAGATTTTTTCGCCTCAGAAAAACCACCGACGTCGACTGGGATTGAACCCAGACCCTACTGGGGTGCCGCCAAGTAGCAGTCACGCTTACCACTACACCACCGACGCCGGCTAAAATAATTTTTCAAGATTCATTTTAACAAGAAACTTGAATTATGAGACCAAGCTGTATCCAGAATTAGACTCAATATAGTGCTTATAAACTGACATTACATCCAAATCCATCGACAGTTTTCGTCTTTTAAATGTCAGTTATTTAACTTTTCACGATTCAGAACCAAAAACAACTTATTAAGATCCTATGAGGGAACGTCCATTATAACCCCCCCTTGTCACGTTTTTTATATGGACCTTCAAATTTTTTGTATGCATTGTCACATTTTACCCCCCCCCCCCCCCTTACTGCGTGACATAATTAATGGACCTTCCCTACGCAAGCGTTTAGCTAGAGATTTTTTGTTTACAACTCAATTACTTTATGAATTACAGTTAAAGAGGTAATCGACCACTGCTTATTAGGCTGACATTAACTATTAACATATTTTCCTAGGGACATTTACTATTAACATATTTTTCTTTTCAGTAAGAAACTGAAAATTTTTAGACATGAATATATTTTATCCCCTTACTTATAAACCCAATTATAGGTTATGATAGGGACCATTAGGGCACCCGATTGACGTGAATTAGATGGGAAGAGTAGGAATGCCAACCCCCCGTTGATAACAGTTTGTGGACATAGGGTGGGCTGTTCTTTCCACTCATTGGGGCATCCTCTTGTTCGATAGCTCGCATTTTTGGCCAACTGTTTAATTTTGTTGTTGGAAGGACATTCTTTACAATCCTGTGGATACGTATAGGTGACGTTGCCTATGGAGTAATCCAACCCGTTTTTGGTCCTTCATACAATGACATGATGAGGACAATCAGTGGATATTGAAGCTTGATCAAGTCAAACACAGAGAAGACCCGTTTGCTCTCAGACCGAGTTTCCGTGTTACAACGATTGGCAGTCATACCATAGCATATCAAATTATTTTTGGGAACTTTGAAGAGCTTCCGATGATTTCACCATTAAATGCCATTTATTTAGTTAAAATCCATTCTAGGATTCAGATAGCGTTTCTTATTTATTTTTCTACCTATCTCAATCCTTTTTTGCCCAATCAAATCATGGTAGGAGTTTTAGTATTGTTCGGAAATTTTTAAATGCTTCCGGTGATTTCACATTAAAATGCCATTTTGTTATATGAGCTGGTTTTGTTGAATAAACTATCTTATTTTCCCGGGTCTAGTAAACAAAACACAGGGTTTCCGTTCAAAAGTTCATCAATATTTTAGTCTCCATCAAGAGCGACACATAATTTCCTCAAAATAGGTCTCAGTTTCAGCGAAAAACTTCTTCATCCGAGCAAAATTCTTACCGGCGAGCATTTTTTGAGACCTGCCACACTGATCGAATCCCATGTCTCTTTTTTTGTCAATTACATTTCGAGTCGATAAAGTAGATCTTTCAGTCATTCAGGCAACGATCAGAGAGACGTTTCTTTTTGATTTGTAACAAAATATTCGTTACTCTTTGTATTGTTTTCGTACCATGCACGAATGTTGTTTCTGTGTCAACAAATGCTTCGTGCTTTTGACACTCGCGCGTGTGCCACTAACTACGAATGTATCTTCATAAAAAGAACAAATCAGTTTCGTTTTTGAAAACAAAGAACAGATTCGTTAATTCTACATTCGATTTCGTAACATAAACTAAAACTAACTTTCAGTGCAGTAGTCGCTGGTAGCCAAATCTGGAAAATAAGGCTTGTTCGCGACAATATCTGGACAGATTGAATTTGGAATAAAACAAATTTGCTGTTAGTTCAATCCAAGATGCATGTTTTATTTTTTTTTATTGGGCATTATTAGTCATCTTAAAACTAATTACAGTTATTTAATTGGGCTGCATGAAGAAACTACGAACTGTTGAGTGTACTTCAGCCATTAGGGTTCACTGCAATCGATTCAGCTGCTTCTGTCCAAGATTTTCGAAATGTTTCTATAGTTGTAGCTTGTTGTTTATATTGAGAGAGTTCTCTCTTTACGAGAGCCCAATACCGCTCGAAAGGTCGCAACTACGGGCAGTTAGATGGATGCGCCTCTTTCGGTACAACATGGACTCCATTTGCTTTATACCATTCCAAAACATCTTTGGCGTAGTGACAAGATGCCAAATCAGGCCAAAATAGCGAGGAAGCGTCATGATTGCGTAGGAATGGTAACAATCGCTTCTTTAGGCATTATTCACGTATATTTTCTTGTTTACCGTTCCGGTAGTGATGAGGCTTTGGCTTGCTCGACCACACCTGCATATTGCCTGCCAAACCAAATATTTTTTGGGAAACTTGGCCTTTTTCTTCGTCCTGCAATGCGCCTCTATTCCATTTCGTTGCATGGCAGTATAATAAGACATTCCGGGAAGCTGCTTAAAGTCTTCCAGCACATTAGTTTCATCGTCCATTATCACGCAGAAAAACTTCATCAAATATTCGCGATACAACTTGCGAGCCGGGTTACAGCCGTCACATTCTGTTAATCATTGCTTCTGGTGGTTCCTGAGATCCGTTTTTGTTCCGCTCCCTGCCTTCTTGGATGTTGTCAAACGTGTATCGAAAGATTTAAGAACGTTATGGACAGTGTTTGCAGGAAAACCAAGCTTTTTTGCAAGTTTTCTTACTGACAGATCCGGATTTTCATTGCGACCGTACACAATTGTTTTTCGCACTTGCTCTTCTTTTGACGCCATCTTCGATTTAAAGCTTGTAGTATCACCAAAAATTGATTTTACACAATGAACAGAAATACGTTCATCAGTCTGCGAAATATTTCACGCGTTGATGAAGTATTTCCAGAGATATACGTTTTTAGGGCTGTCCAGATTTTGTCACGAACAAGCCTAACTACATTAATGCACCTACATTTCTGTTAAATATATTGTAATTTCATATAAAAAACAATAAAGCTATTACTAAACCATTAGTCCCGGTAAATTTTCCTCACCCTGTACTGCTTAATAATTTTCAAAAAAGATCATCGAGCTTCAGGGAAAACTTGATAAATCTTTAAAGATCTTAATTTAGAAATAAATTTCCGGTTCGATCGAAGAAATCTTTCAGTTAGTTAGTCTTATAGTGCGCGCGTCATATTAAAAAAAAAAAATTTTAGACCTTCAGAAAAAACTTGCGTTTGACGATTTTTCCCTGAAGCTTACAAAATTTATTTCATTTCATATTGCTCTCAATCTTAGTATTTCTAAGTGACTGATCCCTTTTCCATTGACCAGCCCCTCGATCAAGAAGAACTCCATGACTCTTATCAGTCATAGCCCGTTTACTACTGCGCATGGAGTTGAAGAATGATCATTGTTTCCACTACTGAGGTCAACGCATCAACGTCGCCATTTGCGCCGGTGTCGTGATTCCTCATCATAATGAGTCCACCGCAGGCGGAACTTGAACCATTCTTCTGTTATTGCCGGGTTTTTTTTTTCACCCTAAACAACCTGTCGCTTTGCTAGTTGTTTTTCTTTTTTGTGCTTCTGTGGAATGTCCATCCGGAATACAGGAGCTCAATCTGCGATTTGCACTTTGACTTGTTATTATTCAATGTTGCCTTCAATGGGTGGGAAAATTCTCTTCCGTGCTAGAACATTCCTGCTCTTGTTGGTTCACTCTCCCAGAAATGATTGCTTCGTGATTGTTTTCAAAATAATATAAATTATACCTACCACTGGCTTATTTTTACTACCTCTGCTCATTCACTAATAATAGAAGGTGTATATTTACATATAATTCATTAGATCTTTCCTCCTTCTTATTTTCATCGTATCTTTTCCTGCTTCTTCTGCTTGGTGATGAATTTTCCAACCTTTTGTTCCCCTGCAAATTGAGACCCCGTGTACGACGAGGGTCTCATCCACGCTTCACGGTGACTGGTTGCGCCCGGCATGGCTTTTTTTTTGCTGTCGTGATTACTAATCTGCAATACTAATTAGATCGCGCTCCGCTCACTCGCTAGCGTTATTTTCCCACCATTTTGACTTTTCAGGGTGCTACAAGTGTACATAAAAATATACAGATAAACTTATGTATTGCTGAGCTTTCTTAAGGTGATAACTTAATGATATTTTCTACATTGTTTACCGTTAAGTTTGGTGTGGGTAAATAGCCTTTACTTCTCACGGATGAGAGTTAGCAGGTCCGCCGTTTATATGCGATCAATGTTAGTTGAATTTCGCTGTTTATTTGTCATTTATAGAGTGAACTCAGATCACCGAAGTTAGTAGAGTTTTACCGAGTTTATGAGCAGTTGAACAATTCGGTTGTATTCTAGAATATTCGTTACATATAAGCAACCAACAAAATTGAATATTCGGTATTACAAAATATACCGAACAGTGGATTAGTGTGTAAAACTTGTATCAGACTACTTGTTCAATGATCCAATATTTGTCAGAGGCAGATAGACGTCTGGTAGGAAACAATGTTGTCTGCTAGCTGTCTACATACCTACCTATGACAAATATTTGATCATTGAACCAATATTTTGATACAGGGCTGGGCATTTGTTAACCCTAATAAATTCGAATGGTTTTCGATGAACTAATTGAACGTAGTTTTTGCGAGGGGTAAAGTTTCGACGTATTAGGAGTACAACTAAACACTTTCATGGAATGGACACGCATCTCACTCACACACATACCTTTGCGGTATTGAAGGATGTTAACAATCAAACGTCATTTCCACCCTAGACACGCTTAGCCGCAGGATGGAAAATTTCCTTTTAAATTACAGTGTTGTTTTGAGAGATTTATGAAATATTATTTCGTGATTTTCATTTTAAAAGGCACGCTAATAGTGTGCATTGTTAAATGTTGATTAAATAAACGATTTGTGAACATTTTATAGAAATAGCGGTAGGGACTCATTTGACGAATAAGATGACGAATCATAACACTATTCAAGGAAGAAGGCTACTCAAACCAGTCAATCACCAAGAAAATCCGAAAACGTAATTCGGAACAGGTGCGAACTACGGTGTAAAACGTCCCACAAAAGGGCGAAGCAAGGCGTCTTTGCGGCTTCAAGGGCATCTAAGGCACGAAGCAACTAAAAATCGAAATTGAAGACAAATTGGATGTTCGAGCAATGTCCAGATATATCGCAAGCATTTTGAACGAATCGCCAAACATCAAGTAGGCGAACCCGAAAGGTTAACTGGAACTGATAGAAAGTCCCATAAGGTGAACCGTTTTAAATTTGCGCGGAAATACATGGAACGGATTGTTTTCGTGGTTATTGACATGATATGAACCAAAAAGGCGTCGCACAGTGATCGGAAAAGCCTTTTTTCACGGCGAAATTAATAACTCCTAAGGGTTACGTTTCCGAATCATGGTGTCTTCTACCAAATTGTACCTAAACAAGTTGTCCATCTTGTGGTGATAGTTTCGTAGTTCCAAACGTTTGCGTAACTGTAACAGCATTCAGTTTTGAAAGAATAAGTATTTCCATTGGTGTGAACATGTATGGCAAACCTCAATGCAATTTATAAAACCTATGTTTTTATTCACCTACGAGTGCCCCTAGGATATCTAAACATAGCCAATAAAACACGCTTCAGGCTGCTCATTCACGACTAGAGCGTCCGGCGCTTGTGCAGTGCTTTAGCTCGGAGCTATTTTGCTGTTTTAGATTAAAGTGTTCCTTAAAAATCAGTTTTTTCATTCTATCTTTTTATTTTCAATTGTTAGGAAGAAATATTCTTCAAACGAAGTGTAGAAAAAAAATATGGTGCATGTTTTTGCCGAACTAAGAGTTTATTGTTCAAAAGGTAGGGATAATTTTAACGAAAAACATTTCCGATTATAAGCAGTCCCCGCTCGTGTGCCCCAGGAGTAAACGAGCTCATTTATCATTTTGTTCCTTGAAACCCATTAAAACAAGAATTTGATGGTTTTCTGGGCAATTCTCGCCTAAACAATCATAAGGTCGGAAAGAAAAAACGCTTGTTTTTAGTTTAAAATTACCCGTTACTTTTGAATGATAAGCTGTATTATAAAACTTTTAATTTTTTTAATTTTACGTCGGCCTATTTAATTTTTTTAATTTTACGTCGGCCTATTTCCTCACATGGTGACACTCACCGAAGATTAAAAAAAACTTTGTTCAGCAAAAATGTGCGGTATAAAGTTTTCTATATTTTGTTTCAAGATAATTTTTTCTTAAAATGAGAAACAAAAAAGTTATAATAAAAAAACTCAGTTTTTTAGAGGCACCTTGATGTAAAGCAGAAAAATTGCTCTATCATGATCGAATGAAGAGCTCGAAAAATGGTGTCTTGAGCAAAGTTGCTTGAAATTATATTCCCTACAAACTTGCCTTTGATCTCACCCTTCTATAGTGTTTCATTCAAAAGTTAGCAACAGCAGTTTGGAACTACTAAACTATCACCACAAGATGGACAACTTGTTCAGGTACAACTTTGTAGAGGACACCATGATTCACGTAACCCTTAGGAGTGATTAATTTCGCCTTGAAAAAAGGCTTTTCCGATCACTTTGCGTCTTCAGATTCAAGCGAAATTTTTGGGGTAGAGGTTTGATGGTCTTTTCATACAACGCCAAATTTCCTGTTGGTTTCATATCCACAAGAATTAACTCCGGAATGTACTTGGATCTATTGCAGGATCTAGAAAATGAGAAGAAAGATTAGTAATATCCATTTAATTCCATGTACCTTTATTGCTTATCTTGACATTGACATTGACTTATCTTGGTTTCAAAATAAGTAATAAAGGTAGTTGGAATTAAATGGAAATTATTAATCTTTCTTCTCATTTTCTAGTTACAGGTATTCCACTAAAAGCTCACACTCACCCAGATACTGCAAAATGTGTTGGTCGGACACACCTCTGGGATCCCAAGTAACATTGCCAAAACCATCCTGCTTTATTAAGTTTTATTAAAGTTTTATCAAAGCCACTAGAAATCAATTTGGTTTTCTTATGACACCAAGAGGTGCCAATAGGTTTCATATTTCAGGTCAGGTTTATGAGAACCTACACAGCTTAGCTAGAAAATAAGAAGAATGATTAGTAATTTCCATTTAATTCCAACTACCTTCATTGCTTATCTTGACAGATACGCGTATTTCGTCTACAATGTGCAGACTTCTTCAGTGTCGTGTACTAATACTCGACACAGCTTGTTTACAACGATCTTAAAACCTTGTTTCTCAAATTTCTTTTACTCCTATCAAAGGTTTTATTTCAACTTTATGAACTCGTAAAATGCTGTATTGAAATGCCGTTTTAGGGCTCATTGATTTTATCCTTAGATGGTCAGTGGAAAAAGCATCTTAAAACCATTTTGCTTCCAGTAAATGCATTAAACGGCAAATTGGCATTGAAGGAAGTCGCCATAAGACCAAATAGTTTTAAAATAGTCATTGCGAAGATAACTTGGATTTATGGCAAAACTGTGATTATTTTCCAATCGCCATATTGAAATGTGGAAAAATAAATGCATCAAATTTTCAATGGTTTTCAAATAAACTGTAGATCAGAGACTAATTTCGGCATTCTTTTAATCATCTCATCCAATTCCAAGCACTTTTCAGGAAATTCTTGATTAATTTATCGAATATATTTGTTTTAATTTGATCTATGTTGTTGTAAATTCGCATAATTTCCGAGGCGCATTAATTTTTGGCTCTTATCGTGTCAATATTCACCATAAAAATAATTGCGCATCTAACTTGGAGCATAATACGCTGTAGAATACACAATTTGTATTGGATATTTTGCTATCAAACAAAATTTTTCCACAACACTAGACCTTTTTTTTTTGACTGCTAAATGAATCAGAAGAGCAGAGCATCTAACAAAACAGAATAACAAAAACCATCATCGATTTCACAGTGAAGTTTGACAGCTGTGGCCATTTAGCCACATTCTGGTTTTAATGGCAGTCAATAGGTTTTATGAAGGTTCTCATGTGGTCATAACATCTTTCACTAGAACATTTTCAAAATCTTTATGTTATTATAAAGGTTTTATTAACTTGTTTTCACAACCGTCTATAGAGTGGGCTATTTTGTACAAATTTCGGCTTTAAAGAAGCATAGAGGAGGTGTTTGTAGACAAAACAGTTTTGAATGTAGTTTTATCAACAAAACCGGAGGAGTGCTATACGGCTGGAATAAAACTAAAATTGTTACTTGGGATATCTTCGTTGGGATGGTGAACGCAAATGGACGACAATATGACACTGTTTGGCGTCTAAAGGCCACCGATTTTGAGTGCTGGGCCAAAATCCACATAGCATCACTGCAGAAGCTGTCCTATTCGATGCCCAATCGGATTTTTGAAGTTATTCGAAATGGAGGTGACCATACGAGATACTCACTATTGATAAACTTCTAAATTTGTCAAACAAGAGTACTTTAGTCCATGATTTCGACTGTGTGGCTAAGCGAATATACAGTCTAATTTATTGTTTTTATTCCATTATATTAACTAAAGCTCGATTCAAAGTAAATCTGGACGCACGGTTTAATACACCACCGCGTCCCTGGTGGTTGGAACAAAAAACGATTGTCAGGCATTTGTTGATGTTTCATTGACGAAGAAATTGGGGAAAAGTTTTTCTCGATTGATCGACGCGTCTCGAAATTACGAATCATGGAACTTGAGAAAAGAAAAGTAATTGTGCACAAACATTACCTTTGCCAAACATCCCACTGCGGGGTAGGTTAAAGCCCTTTTGCCAATAAAGGTGGCGGATCCGTTCCTGCTTTGACCTACCCCGCAGTGGGATGTTTGGCAAAGGTAACGTCCTTGGTTCGAGTACAACTTTACCCATGTCCTTTCGCTCAATTTTCAATACTTCTATTCTATTTCCAACCTACCGTACACTGACGGAACTTTCAAAACTTTCTCTTCATTTCTTTCATTCTAGCAAACATTACTGTCCACTCTTGATGGCTCATAGTGATGAGCTAACATCTCCTTCTACATCATAATCGTTACTCCACGCACGGAGAATACAAAACATAACAATTAGAGTATGTAAAATTTAGTGGCCATAAAACGAGCGCGATTACTATACGAACGAGTTTTGACGAAATTTGATGGCTGTATTTTAATGGATGACGAAACAAATGTCAAAATGGATTATAAACAAATCCCCGGACGTAAATTTTACCTGGCAACTGGTCGTGGGAATGTCCCTTCCAGGTATAAATTTGTTTTTGCTGATTGGTTTGCTCGAAAACTAACGATTTGGAAAGGAATCTGCAGTTGTGGCCTTACAAACCAAGGTGTTCATCACATATCACAACAATGACGTCGAAGGTTTACATGAAAGAGTGTCTGAAAAAGCGGATTTTACTCTTCGACAACACAAGACCAACGTTATGTTTTGGCCGGATCTAGCCAGCTGCCACTACTCTAAAGAGGTACTAGAATGGTATGCTGCAAACAATATTAATTTCGTCGCCAAAGAGATTAATCCTCCGAATTGCCCTGAGTTCAGACCGACCGAAAAATATTGGGCAATTGTCAAGCGAAAACTTCGAGGATGCGGTAAAGAAGTGACAAATTCACAACAAATGCGTTTGAAGTGGAATAAGTTCGCCGGTACAGTGTCACCAGCGACTCTGCAGATCATGATGGCATCGATTACAAGTAAAGTGCGACAGTTCGTTCGGAACGGTGAAATGTAATAACTTATTATAAATCGTTTGAAAGCTGAATAAAAACCCTTTTGTTTGACGTTTCGATCAACCGGTTATGTTGTTTAATTCTTGAGTGAGTTATGATCACTTGAATACGACTAAATTTACTTTGAATCGGGCTTTAAATTTGATTTTTTTTAATACCTTGAGCAAAGAATTATATGAAAATAAATGAACTGTTTCCAAAATCACCCAAAAAAAAAAACAAAAATATTACATTATTTTTGAAGCTCATGCTTAAGACCATATTTAAAAATTTATTGTTTTCCGAATTTCAATGTTTAACATTGAAGAATTTGAACGGAAGTTTCGAAAAAATTCTCAACTCAAAACAGCTAGAAATCCACTATTAATCAATTTGGTTTTATTATGGCACCAAGAGGTGCCTATGGGTTTCATATTTAAGTCAGGTTTATGAGAACCTACACAGCTTGTTTACAACGATCTTAAAACCTTTTTTCTGAAATTCCTTTTACTCCTATCAAAGGTTTTATTTCGACTCTATGAACTCGTTTTAAAATTTCCGTTTTAGGACTCATTCATATTATCTTATTATGGTCAGTTGAAAAAGCATTTTAAAACCATTTTGCCTCCAGTAAATGCATTAAACGGCAAATTGGCATTTAAAGAAGTCACCAAATGACCAAATAGTTTTATAGTAGTCATTGCGAAGATAAATTGACTTTTTGGCAAAATTGTGATTTTTTTCCAATCATCATATTGAAATAAAAAAAAATTAAAATGGGGAAAAAAAAAAACACCAAATTTTAAATTTAATGCAAATGAACTGTAGTACGGAGACCAATTTCGGCATTCTTTTAGATAAACTTATTGAATTCAATTAATTTTCAG
Source organism: Aedes koreicus (assembly GCA_024533555.2). NCBI lineage: Eukaryota > Metazoa > Arthropoda > Insecta > Diptera > Culicidae > Aedes > Aedes koreicus. The sequence continues at coordinate 135,371 of JAHHFK020003124.1, read as the reverse complement.
GAAATTCATGATTAATGTATCGAAAATATTGGTTTTAATTTTGTTCTTGTTGTTGTAAACTCGCATAATTTCCGAGGCGCATTTATTTTCGGCTCTTATCGTGCCTATATTCTCCAGAAAATTAAATAGCCTTATTTGTTTTGAATATTTTTTTATTAACAAACACATCCCCCCCACCACAACATTTTTCTCCCACAGAAAAAAAACTTGTAATAAAAACTACCATTTTACCCGACTATGCCTATTTTCAAAACTACCATGAAATTTCAGTCCAATTTACTACGTTTATGGTACAACCTTTAACATTTGTGGTATATTTGACAGACCTCATATTGATATCTACCGCACCATGGTTGATCTAATCGTAGGCATGGTTAAATCAAACGCATTTATAGTCAGGTAAAAATTGTTGGTGTTTGCGCTTAATTTAACCCTCGAAATGGTAGTTTCTGCTGCGGATTTTTTTTGCGTGTAGATATTATTTACTGCAAAATGAAACACAAAAGCAGAGAATCGAACAAAGCAGAACAACAGAAAAACCAACCACGATATCACAGTGAAGTTTGACAGCTGTGGCTCTTTGGCCGTATGCTGGATTTGATGGCAGCCAATAGGATTTTATGAAGTCTCTCATGTGGTCATAACATCTTTCACTAGAACATTTTCAAAATCTTTATGGTCTTATAAAGGTTTTATTAACTTGTTTTCACAACCGTCTGTAGAGTGGGCTACTTTGTACAGATTTTGACTTTGAAGAAGCATAGAGGAGGTGTTGGTTGACAAAACAGTTTTGAATGTAGTTTTATCAACAAAGCCGGGAGGAGTGCTATACGGCTGGAATAAAACTAAGATTGTTACTTGGGAAGTAGCCACACAAACATCAAGTACTACCAAAATGGATTTTGTAAACAGAAAATTGGTGGTGCTAAAGTCTGTTCCTATCAGTCTTGATAAAAGTCATGCAACATAACATTGACTTCCTATAACTTCCAAGCAAAAATCATATGATAAATCATGACAACAAACGTAACCAGAAGATTCAAAGTTTGCTCTTCAAAATGTTTTGATAATCATTTATGTAAAGGTTCATTTTCAATTGAATTTCAAAATGTCAGATTTGGAATTCAATAATGAATATCAATTACCCGTCGGGATCGGAAAATATGCAATGCAGATTCCTATAGCGCCCACAGTTGGGACCGCACTATATGAATCGCCGTGAACGTATTCACGTAGCAGTTTAATAGGGTTTGAGCTAGTTATGACGAAACTATTATTTTGGGGTTGTTCGAAGATACAGTATATTGGTGTATTTATGATTTTTTTTTAATTAGATAGTTGGCCATCTTCTGGTGGGATCAGGATTCAAAACCGCTTAGTTAAAAAAGATATTAGAAAAATCGTTATGAGAGATGATATTTAGATTTTGTCTAATGATATTCATCACGGCAGATTTTTTACCTGCTCTTAGAGCAGATTCTTACATTGCAAAAAACAAAATTTTCCAGTAAATTTGACCACAAATCTGTGTTCAAAATTACCATGGTAAAAGACAGGAAATAAATTCAAATCAGCGGTAATCTAGCGCAAAAAAATGCTATGCCTTATATGAACAACTAAGCAGAAGTAATCTTAACTTCTTTCCATGGTTAAACGAAAATCACTCGTTATTGACAAAAATACTGATTTTGTGGTAATATTTACCATACGTGCTACTGCTACTTCAGCATTTATTTTATTTTACCATGTTTATGGTTTCTTCATGCGGGTTGTGCCGACAAATTTCAGCGGACAACATTGTTCGTTGACATTTACTACAAAAACACTAATTTCCTAACCGATAAAAGAGAGGCAATTGTGCAGTCATTGAAAGGTTTACTTTTCATTTCTACATGTTTCGTTAAATTAAATTAAATCAGTGTTCCGGAAACCTTTAAAAATATGAATTCTATTAGATATATTTACTCGACAATCAGAAAAATTCCATAGGTAACTTAATATAAGCATGCCCTGGAGAAACCCACTAAAATTTATATTTTATCGAACACAGGAGTCGACGATCTTGAATTCGAGAACTTGATTGAATGGCAGCTGCTGCAGTACAGATTCCAGTAACGGAGAAAAGCTATTATACTTATCCTATCAAAACATTATACATAAATTATTGTCAATAAAATAATCTGCCCATAACACTTGATTTTGATGTTGGATAACATCCTTCGGCAACTTATGGGGGGACAAATTGAAAAATCTAAAATTAGGAGCATCAGCTTTGAACGTTAATAACTTGTACATTCCTCGTTAAAATTGAAAAGCTTTCGCATCAATAGATTGGAAATCTCTCTACGCATCTTCTGAAACATTCAATTAACATTGTTCTTGATAGTAAACTTTTGAAAGGAACACAAATGAGAAGTCAAGTCCTATAATTTCGTTTTCCTAACGAAATTCACCAAACGTACGGTATTTCCCTATCACAGATTACATATTCAAGCAACGAAGGTCTCATATGAAGCAGCGAATGAGGGACGAATGACCCGAAGGATTAAAGTCCCTCTCCTAAATAAAAGAAGAAGGAGAAGGAGAAGAAGCGGCGAACGATGTATATATATATAGGGGTGCACCTTCGCCATATGCTTCATTCACTCGGCTGTCTTAGAGCTGACAGGAGTGGCGAGGAGCCGGCCGCCGGCAGCCGTTTTCGTAGCGAGTGAAGTGAAACAATCTGCTTCCAAAGAAGACCGAGAAGGCTTAAATTCGGTCGTGGATCCGTAGTTTGCAGGACAACTTATTCTATTTTTCCTGATTAAGAAATTGTGTATTGGAATTTCTCTAACTTATCACACATTTTCCTACCAAGCACGCAATGGTCGAAAATGGTTCCAGATACTTGATTCCGACTTGATTGAGTCTCAAAGAAGTTACATCGACTGGTTTGTAACAAGTGTGCTATTAGGGCAGTCAATTGGCAGCCAGCTATGAGAAAGCGCAACGACAGAATATTGAGCAAATTGCTGTCCGCTGTAAGTCAGATGACATCCAGCGGCCTAACAATTGGTGCCTGCCGGTAATGCGAAATTTCTTTAATAAAGGAATAATAATAAAAGGAAGGTTTTATTTTATAAAGGAAATTAGGCAATGAGGAGGAGTCGCGATCGTCCCGCACAACAAAATCAACTGCCACCTGCTCCCGAGCTTCCAGCTGCAGTTTATCGAAGCCATCGGTTGTTGAGTTGAGGTCGAATCTGCCGTCGGCCCTATCGGCAACTGCAGAGAATCGAGCAGGCAATCTCTAAACCCCGGGAGCAACATATCCCAATGATAGATCAGATGAGCAACTTGTACCGATTGATAGATCCACTAAAGATTTGATTCAATTGCCCAACGTCCCCCGAAGGCAATACCAGAGAACTGGTCTGCCTACCGTAAAAAGTCATTGTAATCGAACGACTAAAATTATCAAAGCCGGAATGGTGGACCTCAGAGATAATGATTTTGCCGATAAGATCCGTGCTCTCCCAGATTGTGCAAAAGCCTTTTGGAAGTTGACTAAAATTTTAAAAACTAAGCCAAGACCCAATCCACCGTTGATCCCCGTTGATAACTCCTGCAGACTCGGACAAAACATCGTCAGTCCACAGCTGCCGTTAACAAGCTTGCGAACAACATTCTTCTAAGTCCCAACGATTTCTCGGAGGAGTTGGAGATCAGAGCTCACGAACTGTTGACATTTCAAAAGACATAAAGGCCCCAGAGTTCGACAACACCTGAACTTGGAGCTCAAGCAATTGATCCTCCAATTCTACGGTCATCTGGCGTTGGTTTTTAACAAATGCCTGAGATTTAGCTACTTCCCCTTGTGCTGGAAGTCAGCTTAAGCCATCCGCATCTGGAAACCTGGGAAAGATCCTTTCTCTCCCAAGAGCTATAGACCAATCAGCCTTTTCTCAGGATTATCAAAGTTGTTTGAGAAAGCGATTTACCGTCGGTTTCTCACATCTGCCGACGAGCTCAACATCCTACTCGACGAACAATTTGGCTTTCGACGTGGTCGTTCAACAGTTCACCAACTGAACCGAGTCACCAGCATCCTCAGGCGGAACAAGTCTGTATCAAAATCATCTGTCATGGCACTTCTCGACATTGACATCGATCGGCCTTTGATAACGTGTGGCATAATGGCCTGGCGTTCAAGCTAAAACGATACAACCTCCCCATCTTCTAGGTGAAGATAATTGGAAACTATCTGTTGGACAGGACATTCAAAGTTTCACTGCATATTTCCAATGTACAAGAGATCTCCACCGGTGTTCCGCATGGAAGTGTACTAGGTCTGCTTCTGTTTAACCTGTTCACCTCAGACATACCCCGCTTCCTGAAATTGGATGTCGTTGTTCGTCGATGATACCGCAGTCGCCCACAATGGTAGGGTAACGAGAGCGCTCATCGCGAAACTGCAGCGAAGCCTGAATGTCCTGCCAGAATACTTCACTGAGAGGATGATATGTATCAACGCAACGAAGACCCAGGTCATCCTCTGAACATACTCGAAGTCTCTCAGACCTGTTTAGACATAAAGCGTTCGTTTGATTGGAATTCCGCTAACTTAAACTTGTATCAGAATATTCAATGTTATGCATCAATTGTTGGCAAATCTTTGTACGCATCTTTTGAAATATGCAATTAACATTCTTGATAGTAAACCATTTAAAAGGATACAAAGAGAGGATATGTCTTATAATTCATTTTCCATACTAAATTCACCAAATGCACAGTAATTTCCAACCAAAGATCATAAATTCGAATCCGGCTCTCATATGCAACAGCGAACGATATTATGGTTTCTGTTGAAAACCGAATTTATCGACTAGCGACAATCGATTTTAGTCTCGTTCTGTCCGTTATACCTAATGTCGGAAGTACGCTGTACGGAGTAGTAGAAGTAGTTCTGAAGATGATTTTAAAGCTGCCTTCTTGGTACAGTACTAACGAAGTACATAGAATAGTTGAGACTTTAGAACAAATGTCCAACAAAATAATCTGAAATTATAAGACACAAATCGTTGCAATCTTCTTTTGCAATGATGGTAAAGATTGGACTCGGAAAAAATGCGACACTTTGTTTTGGATGTAACTGTTTATCGCGTGGGTAAAAATTAATGCAATTTTGGGTAATACTAGTTTAGAGTGTTATGTTTATTTTATCGCGATTTGTCAAGTATTTGTCAAGATGCATTCGAAACAAGAAGAGCTACGCCAGCAAATTTTGGGCGCGGTGATCGATAATCCTGGTCAGTCGCACAGATGGATCGGCAAAAAGCTTGGAATCCACCATTCCACCGTGTCCCGTGTGTGAAGATGTTCCAGGAGACAAAGACCATCGAGCGGCGCGCTGGAAGCGGCCGAAAACCGAAAACGGTATACCCAGAGAAGGCGCGGAAGATAAGGCAGTACTTTAAGAATAACCTGAACCCTTCCACCCGAGACGTAGCCAAAAAGGTCAATTCGTCGAAGTGGTTCGTCAAGCAGACCATGAAGCGGGCTGGGCTACGTGTTTTTAAGGTCAGGAAGGCGCCAAACCGCACTGACAAGCAAAACACGGTGGCCAAATTGCGTGCGCGGAAGCTGTACCGTGAGTGGCTGGTCAAGCCAGGCTGTCTCGTCATGGACGACGAGACATATATCAAGGCGGACACCAAACAAATCCCCGGCCTCGAGTTTTTTGTCGGTACGTCCCGCATGGAGGTTCCGGAAAAGTTCCGGAAGAGAAAGATGGACAAATTCGCGAAGAAGAACCTGTTGTGGCTGGCGATCTGCGAGTGCGGACTGTACAGCAAGCCGTTCGTTACAACCGGCACCATAAACGGGCAGATTTATCGAGAGGAATGCTTGCAGAAGCGCTTGCTGCCCTTCCTCCGCTCTCACCGTGGTCCCACGCTGTTCTGGCCGGATCTCGCTTCGTGCCATTATGCCAAGCCTGTAATGGATTGGTACGAAGCGAAGGGCGTTAATGTGGTCCCTAAGGAGGCGAACCCGCCAAATACATCAGAACTTCGTTCGATCGAAAAGTTTTGGGCGATAATGAAGAAGAAGTTAAAGAAAAGCGGAAAAAAAAAACATTCAAAACCGATGAAGCTTTGAAGAAAAAGTGGGAGAAATTGTGTAAGGAAGATGGACAAAGCCTCGCCCAAGATCTCATGAGCAGTTTTAAGTGAAATGTACAAGCATTCAGCTTGGGGGAGGAAATTCAATAAATAAATTATGCCAAAACATAGTTAATATATAGTTATTTATACCCTGAAAATTTGAGAAGTATCCGATTTAAAATGAGTTTTTGGTGATCATTTTTGTATGTCTCATTTTTTTAGAGTCCAGTCTTTAGTTACCTTTGTGCTTAGTTAAAATTAATTTTAGTATAGCGACGATTGACCGAAGTAGTGCTCCACCCTATCTGAGTAAAACTTGTTTTAATATTAACATGTTTGTTCTTTTTTTGTTATTCTATTGTGATGTATCTTGATTCATAATAATGTGTAAACGTTTCGAAGAGATTACAGCTTTCTTCAATTCAGCGGCTATTTTCTCAAAATGATAACAAATTTCCGTGAGACTCATATGCAAATAGGGGCAGTATAGATGTTTGATGTTATAGTTAAAAACTGAATCAAATTAGTATTCAGTGAGCAAAGAAGGGGCACAAGGGGCGACAGGTCAACTTACGTGAATTGACGTGAATTTTATTGGGCAGCACTTACCTTCAGGGTATATAATAAACTGAAAACCATTATTGGGAGAAAAACTTAGTGCCCCAGAATATGAATCTACCGCACGTCAAGCGCATCATGCGGTGAGGCGATTCTAGGAACCAAAAAAGTGCCACGAATATGACGCCGATTTATTCACTCTAACGCTGCCTTATATTTTGAAAAACGTTGTTGGATTAGTCAAAACTTAGGAGTTATAGTAGAAAATTCGAAGTTATCCAAAATTATCAAATTAGCTATCGGAAAAGAAATGTAATTGAATCAACGTAAATGCCCGCCATGGAGTATAGCCTCTAAGAGAAAACTTGGTTTTTACATCACTACTCGATGCTCTACGCCGTTTTGCGTAATTATCTAATATACATCTTCCAATAAAAAAAAGTACACTAATCAACGGCAGAACAGAAGCAGATCGAAAACAATAATGCGGCTGTAAGACAGCACAAGCGCAGCTTGGCCAGTACGTAATGCAATATCATCATTACAATGATGGGAAAATCATTATTGAGATCACGAATGGAGAAAAGGTAACTGCCTCAACACAAAAAAAATGAACAAGCTGACCCTTGCCCGACACCTGCCTCACTTGATTGCAAATTACCTTACTCATTTTTTTCTACAACAGACTATACGACGATTGTGTGCGTTTGTAAAACAGTCTAACTGAGTCGGATGAGAATGAACTAAAAGTACAAAGGCTAGGATATTGATAGAGTTCACAAAACAGAAAAATTCTTTCGGTGTACATAAAAAAAATAACTGTTGTCTACTTCTTTGGCAATTTTATTCCCAGTTTAAAATGCTTAGACTTTTTTTTCTCGGTTGGTTGTCTTTTTTTATCTTAAAAAGAACAATTATCTGAACGGTAAAAGTGTGTCTTTCTTAGTATAGTTGCGCTACTTTTATAGAAATAATGTTCGTTGTCAGATTGTTCCTTCTCAAAATAATAATGATAATAATAAAGATAATTATAATAGTCACTTTGTTTCCGACGTGTTTAATTTTAAATACTTTGTTTTTTTTTCTCCTTTTATTCATTAAAACCTGCATATATCACTTGTTTTCAATGTCTGTCTGTGTGATCAATCACGTAATCTCTCATCTTAAAAATAGTAATTCTCTTACAAAAAATTTCTGTCAAAATACGACTTCCCTTTAAAAATAGAGCAGGAAATGATAGTCTACAGGTATATTTTTTCTCCGGTTGAGCAAGAGAAAAAAATCTTAGGAAAAATATACTTGAACGTGTTCCGTTTATTTTTCCTGCACGCTCACACATTCGATATATAGAAATTTGTTCATTGGCCTACACATTCCTTCTTGCATTCGCGACTTTAGTAGTTATTTAGGAATAAAAAAATATGAGATTACTCACTGTTTTCTGTTACTCATTCGGTATGCTCGCGTGTACGTGTTCGTAAAAATACTGTATATAAATTAGCAAATATGTATAAGATAGGTAATTCGCACATCCCAATCGGATCTCGACCAAAAGTATGAAACAATAAATAGGTTTGTTACCCTCCTCTTGCCACTTGGAAAGCTATTTACGGACTATCTTACGGAATTCCACCACTGTGTGTGCTCCAGGCCACATCCGAGATTGGCGGTAGCGATCCAGCGGAACCAGGCCCGGCACCCGCCGCTGTAGTGCTGCTGCCAGTGTTACTGTTGTTGTTGTTGCTATTGTTATTTGCACTATTGTTCCTTCGCAGAACGTCCTCTGCAGTTGAGCAGGGCTGCCGAGGGCCCGGTTCAGGCGTATACGTGAAGGTCAACCCGGTGGCGTAGATTATCCCGTCGTTTCGTACCAGCGAGATAGGCACTTGCGTTGGCTGGCGCACCTGTATGGAAGAAGGGGAAGCGATTTAGTAACGGGATTTCATGATCGGGTTGACAGTTAACTATCGGTTAAGTAGGGTGATTAGCCCTGGTAGAGTGGCGTGGCTAATTACTAAAACGTAGACGGAGGGATTAAATTCACAATCCAGTATTTTTCGTTTGGCTGGACATGGACATGGACATGGTGCAGGTTCAACAGGCAACTTATACAGGATTATGCTTTTCATGGAAAGAGTAAGCGAATTCTGAGAATGTAGTTAGGGAACATCGATTAAGTACGTCACGCTTTTAGGGTGGAGAAGGGTTTTGAAAACTGTGACGGGTCATGCGAACAAATTTTGCACTAACACTATTCGATGGCAATCCCTGCATGCCAAATACTTCATTTTTAATTCGAATCATTCATTCATTCGAATCATTGCTTTCTAATAACATCTTTTATTCGATGTACAACTGTTGCAAAATTTTGTTATCATAGGAACTAGTTCACTAGAACCGCAATTCCCATTTTTAGAGGAGGTTGTTTCGTTGTTCTCCAATCGGGCTGAACATTTTAAAGTTATTTTTGCCAACACATGAGAATAAGTTTTGCAAAGTTTCAAATATGTTTATAAAGGGAAAGTGAGTTAAAATGGCTCTTAAAAGGGTTATGGTTAAACATAGCCAAAATCACCAAAACTGCGATCACAGCAGACAGACTTGATGGATTATACTGAATTTTGTATGATTACAATACTGCCAGTGGAACCATAATTTTACCATGAGACATTCAGACAATTTTGATTATTTTGCCTACTATTACAGTTTGATATGCATGGGGGAGGTAGCTCAACAAATCTTCCGGTCCGCCTCTAGGCATTTTGCTATGAGGTACCAGGTGGGTCTCCACCGATTGCCTGTCGATCTGTAAAATTTGGAAGACCTTTGCATTGATTTGTCTCAAATTAAAATAATCCGTCCACTATATCACAAAACATTGCGATTTGTTGAGCGGATTCGAGATACTGAAATCATTGGTCCTATAAGTCTCCCCCGGTAGGTGCTAAATCGATTAGCTTGGACATCTATAGAAGCAAAGTTGCCAAAAGGCACGGAATGCAACTACGGACTCTTATTTTTACCAGGTCCCTCAATCGTAGTTTTGGATGGATTAGCGTGGATTGTTCTTTGTGTGATATTCTTAGACTATTATTATAACTAATTGCATTATTCTGTAAAATTTAAATTTCAATCTCAATTTAAGTGAGCGAGAGAAGGCGTCATAACTTTGGCAAATTATTATATTATAATTGCTTTGGCAAATTATTATATTATAATTATTATATTATAATTATAATTATTATATTATAATTATTATATTATAATTATTATATTATAATTATTATATTATAATTATTATATTATAATTATTATATTACAACTATAATTGCATCAAATGCCAAAAGTCCACCCACAGGCGAAAGGAACATAAACTAATCTTTCCAGCATCCATGCTCCCGCCGATAAAATAAAAATTTTTACATTATTTAACTCTATATGAAAGCGTTTTCTTCCTTCCCTTGATTCGAAGTAGTAGAGCGATTTCGGACACTCTTTCTGGAATCGCTCTATTTCTTGAAGTCCTCTCTGCGGCACATGCTACGCAGATGGCCTGGCTGTTGACAAGAAAAATGATGCATTCAAGAAGTCGTCATTTTCCAGGATGGTTTCAAGAATTGGCTGCGTAATTGTGAGATAAGACTAGTACTACAGTTTGATATGCACATTTAGAATATTATTCAAACAAGTGTTGTTAGTACTAGAAAAATTGTAGAAACGTTAAGTGATTGTTTGCTACTTGAAATGTGGACGCATAATTGTCCCACTGGGAGTAATATTTGTTCTAGTGGAACAAATATGCGAAATTGATCATTTATAACATGGGACAATTATACCTCCGCCGGTAGTATACTCTAGTAGAACTTTCAAACGAGAACAACCTCAATGGTGCAATACACAAACAGTAGTTACGTAGAGAACAGATTATCCTTAATTAAGACAATACCGGCGTGGGCCACACCCGAATTCCGGTTAAATATGTTGAGTAGGAATATGTTGACGTGATAGTTGCTTTGTTTGAAGCCGAAGAATCCTCTGCACTTCCACGGGAAATCACTGGGATATTGGATGAAAAGGTTGGGTTGGAAGCAGGATTCGTTTTGATAAATGATACGCTGAATTCTTGTTTATCTTTGCTATCAAATTATACTCCTTCAAGTTCGTTTTAAGAAGATGCCAAAATGAATATTCCAATATTACTACCGACTAACACCGACGGCAGGAATGTTATTGGGATCGATCACAAAGTGTGATTATGGTTTAATTCATAAGGAAAACAAGATTTTTGACAACGTTTAATAGCCGCAATGAATCGATTTTAACCAACAGTAAGGATGCCATTGGGGTCACTAACAAAGTGTTATGGTGGTTTTCCATTGTAAAGACAAGGTTTTAACGCAGACAGACATTCAAGCTCGAACAATACAAATCAAATTTGTTCTGTCAAATTTCAAATCTAATTACGTTGGAATAATTTTCTAGCGCCGAATAGTCAACTTATTGCTACATTGAATCTGACAGTTTGACTGGCAACCCATTTTTCCCTTACCTATAAACACAAATGGCGCCATCTGCCATCTTGGTATCTTGAGGGAAGTCATGTTTTTACACAGGTAAATGTTATGAAGTCGAACGCCTGTCTGCGGTTTGGAAGCTTGGAAACCGATTTATACCAACAGTAAGGATGCTCTTGGGGCCACTAACAAAGGGTGATTTCTGATTGCCAAGACAAGGTTAATTACAACGTTCGAGGGTCAATATGAACCGATTTAAACCAAGAATAAGGATGCCATTGGGATCATTAACACAGTGTGACGTGTGAATGATTAACGCGTGAGAGTCGCTTTGGACCGTCTTATGTCAACAGTTGGGGCGTCTCCTCAGGTTATTAAAAATCGGTCAAGGGTCGATATGGTCCGATTTAGCCGTTGTGTGTCCAATGAAAAAACACGTATAAGAAGCCGACAGAGATTTTTTTTCCCACGGAACTAAAATGACCATAACTATGGAAATATCCAGCCGATTTAGAATCTTTTAACAGCTTTGGATTCAAGAACTCAATTTTTTTTCTCAAAACCGTTCCAGGATCAAGTCACCGGATTGTCATATGTCCATCACTCACATTCCTGTTTATTCATTCCCGACTTTAAGTATCATTATTGTTGATTTTGTATTGAAATTTATTGTAAATATACCATTTTCGGTTCCGGAAGTCAGGTTTTCCTGGAGAAGGATGCCGTTCATCGATCATATAAGACAATTTTGAGAAAGTGGTTGAGTTCTTGAATCCGGAACAATATTCACAATCAGTTGGATATTTTCATAGTAATGTTCATTTTAATTTTGTGGGTAAAAATGTTCCCTGTCTGCCTTTCACGTATTAAAAAAATCAGAAGCCTTTCCTAGCCCCACCCCCTCCCACTAGCTACGCCCTCATTATTTCCCTCCTAGATGATAAGTATCAGGTCCTCCCTTAGCTCAGTCGGTAAAGGCACAGCTACAAAGCAACACCATGCTGGAGGTGGCTGGGTTCGATTCCCGGTCTGGTCTAGGAATTTTTCGTTGAGGAAAATTTCTCGACTCCCTGGGCATAGCGTATGATTGTACTTGCCACACAATCATACTAATGCAAAAATGGTACATGGCATTGAAAGCTCTTAACTAATAACTGTGGAAGTGCATTCAGAACACTAAGCTGAGAGCAAGCAAAAAGCTAATTGTGAAAGCAATAAGCTTGAAATGCTAAAGAAGAAAAAGAAATGATAAGTATCACCGAGATATGAGGTGGCACAAAGTTTCAATATCCTACTATGAAAACATAATGAAATATCATGAAATCTAAAAGGCAATTTTGTTCCCTGTTGCACACATAACGGTTAAACCAACAGAAAGAAAGCTGTTGATGCAAAGTGTGAGTCAGACAAGCTAGTTTAAATAACGCTTAAGAGCCAATTTGGACCTATTTACGGATATGATGCCATTGGGGTCACTCACAAAGTGTGATGGTGGATATTCATTGGGTAAACAAGGTAATTTAGCAACACTTAAAAATCGACTTGAAGATATATTTGATGATGGTTTTTGATTAGAAAGACAAGGTTATGCTCCAGGATAGTCGAACGAAGAGATTCGACTGTATCGGGAATCGAACCACTTAACTCCGGCTTGGAAAACCAACGCGTTTACCGTCTACGGCGGCATGCGGCTCTAAGAAGAAGCTGCAAAGAATGTGTGGAATACTCAGATTAAATTTTAAGTAGTTGCTAGCTAAAATAAATGAGTAAGTTAATTTCTTCACTTTTTTTAAGAAACACTTTTTAAAAAAAATACATTTACGAGCGTATTAACAGAAGTAGATTGTAATTGGAAAACTAGGAAAATTTTAGTTTAACACTACACTTGGTCACTTTTTAAAACAATATAAAATAATAAACTGAAACACTTTTCCGCACTATCACTAGTAAACGCGGCCTCGGTGCCACCCTGAGCTCAGTCGGTAAAGGCGCAGCTACAAAACAACACCATGCTGGAGGGGTCTGGGTTCGATTCCCGGTGAGGCCTAGAATTTTTTTTGTTAAGAAACGCTAAGAAAAAAGACTAGTATTCCTTTAAATTCCACTAGAAAATTATTTCGTCAGCGACTTACAGACTTCTTCAGTGTCGAGTACTCGGCTATTTTAGTTATTCAATTGTCTTAATGAACAAAACTTCGACAATGTACCTTTTTAAAAATAAAGATATTTAAAAATGAAAGGTAAAATTTTCTTCATCGGTATAGAATTCTGGTGAGCACTGTTGACTATTCTTGGCAATTAATTTTTGAATGGGCATTACATTCTTTTGAACCTTTCAAATCACCAGACAATGATGAAATTCGTCCTGTGATGATGCAACAAAGTAAAAGATTACTAATTCCCCGTTTAACTGAAATGTTTAAAGCCAGTTTGCTGTTAAATCATATTCCAAAAACTTGGCAGCAAATCCGTGTTGTACTTATTGCTGTATTTATTTCTTCTAGACCAATTCGAGAGAACTTTGCGAAATGGGCGAATCTGCTTTTGTAAACAAACATTTGACTCTACGTTTTTTAGCGAATAGAGGGTCAATTTGGAAAATTTAGACCACAGTTGGCTAAAAGAAGTTTTCTTTTACCAAATTGTGGTGTTATTTTAAGGAATCAAGCTTTTATTCGTGAGAAATCGTCGATTTAAATGTTTGTTTACAAAAGCAGATTAGCCCATTTCGCAAATTTCGCCGGAATTAGCTTTCCGTTATTTATGTTAAAATTGATGGAGAAACTGATTGATGGCTATATTAAATCGAAATACTTAGATTCGATTCCATTAAACTCCAGTTTGCATACCAACAAAGAAAATCAACTCGTAAAAAAATTGAAAAAACATTTGAAAGCAAAGAGATTTTATTGGCAGCGTTTCTTGATATTGAAGGAGCATTTGACAATGCATCCCATAACTCCATGAGAAATGTTATGATAAAGCGTAATTTCAATGAAACTATTGTAAATTGGATTTTCGAAATGTGGAAAAAACAGAAATAATATGCAGTCATGGAAGGTCAACGGTCACGGTAAGGACTGTGAAGGGTTGCCCACAAGGAGGGGTTTTTACACGTCTGTTTTGGTCACTGGTAGTCACTTTGTAATCACATCTCGAAACGCAAGGATTTGAAATAATTGGATTTGCCGATGACATAGTAATTATAGCTCGTGGAAAAAATGAACATATTATTAGAGATAGATTGCAATATGCTCTCAATTTAACTATAGCATGGTGTAAAGATGATGGGTTGTTCATAAACACTCATAAGACTACTATTATTCCATTTACACATAGAAGGAATTATACTATCGCAGATTTGCACATGGAAGGAACTAAAGTAGTCCTCTCTCAAAGGGTCAAATATCTGGGGGTATTTCCTGATAGCAAACTTAATTGGAACGTACATATGGATCAAATAATAAGCAAGGCTACAACTGCCTTATGGCTAAGTAAGAAATCATGTGGTAATAAATGGGGATCGAAACCTAAAATGATATATTGGATCTATACGGCTATAGTAAGACCCAGAATAACATATGCATCATTACAGGTTAAGCCCAAAAAAGTGACGCAGTATTTTGTTTCAATGTGGAATTCTTCTAGCCATCGCAAGAGCCATCTGGTTGCCAGCATATTAAAGAGGGACTGATTAATATGGAAACAAACTAGTGTTCGAATAGATTCCGTCGACAGGAAGTGCCTAAGAAAAATATGGATTTCATAAGACAACGGATTTTGCAGTTGCATTTGGCGGGAAAGCGTCCCAACCAGATACTGGCCGGGACCCAGAAGGAAGGAATATGTCGCACATTAATCTACCGGACGTTGAGAAGATCGAGGACGAAGGGAACCATTGCTCCAAAGAAAAAACCAGGTCGTCCTCGCAGTGTACGTACCAAACGGCTTGTAAAGGCGGTGCGTGAGCGAATTCGCCGAAATCCTTGTCGTTCTTCATATAAACTGGCTCAGGATATGGACGTCTCCAGGAAAACTATAAGATCAGTTCTCAAAGAGGACTTGAGATTGGTGCCGTACAAGAAAAGAAAAATTAATGGACTTTCGGAAGCCAACAAGAACAGAATCATTCGTTGTCGCGAATTACTTCGTCGGCACGGTGATTCTATGATTGTGTTTTCGGATGAGAAAAAATTCGTATTGCAGCAAAGTTTCAACGCTCAAAATGACAGGGTCTATGCAGCGAGTATTCAGGATATCCCTTCTTCAATTCGCGCAGTATAACGCTTCCAAAATCATACTTCGGTCATGGTTTGGGGAGAGATTTCTGCGGAAGGTCGTCTATCACTGCTCTTCATTGATAAGGGTGTAAAAATCAACACAGCATACTACGTAAGAGAGGTCCTGGAAAAGCATTTGAAGAAGCATACTGCAACGATGGTATCCGCAAATGGGTGTTTCAACAGGATTCTGCGCCGTCCCATAGAGCAAAGATTACCCAAGCATAGTGCACCGAGAATTTGCCAGACTTCATTCCTAAGGAACTATGGCCAGCTTCTTCGCCAGATGCAAATCGTCTGGATTTCTCTGTTAGGGGAATCATGGAAGCTCACTTTAGAGATCTCAAACCAATCGGTATTGAAACATTCAAAGCTACCATACAGAAGATATGGGATGAAATCCCTGAAAATCAGGTGCGTGCCGCTTGTAATGCCTTTCCGAAGAGACTAAGGGCAATAATTAAAAATGAAGGCGATAGAATCGAAATGTAAATATGTAGACATAAACAATAAACACAGAATAACAAAGAAACAATTAAATTATTTGTCTTTTCGTGGGAGTTACAGTCACTTATTTGGGCCTACCATGTAGTTTGGTGGACAAAAACTAAAGTTAAGCATGCTCAGAAAATAGCTGGAAAAGCTGCAAAGACTAGCTACAATCTCTATCTCAGGAGCAATTCGTAGTACGCTTTCTAAAGCACTTGATACAATTTTGGAATTGGAAGCTGAGAAAAACGCACTAGGTTAAAAAGAACAAAACAGTTTTTTGATGGAGTTCTAAGTGGTCAACAATATGGAACAGCACAGTATTCTTAAGGAATTTAAAACTAATCCATTATTATCTCATGAAGATTGTATGAACATGCAATATAATTTTGAACGACTATGTAATGCGACTGAGCCAAACCGCATTGCATAGGAATCCGGGAGACCTAATAGTCAACCAGGTTCACTGATTTTTTACACTGATGGTTCCAAATTAAACAACAGGATTGGGGCAGAGGTAACGGGCCGTGGAGTCAATATATCAATATCTATGAGTAAATGACCAACTGTCTTTCAAGCAGAAATACTGGCAATTATTGAATGTGCTACGATTTCTTACAGAGTAATTATAGACGTGCATATTTTTTTCTGACAGTCAAGCTGCTTTAAAAGCAGTAAAGTCAGTTACCTGTACTTCAAAATTGGTATGGGAATGTATTCAATTGTTACAGCAGGTGTACACTGTCGTGAAACGCATATCAGTCCCATCTTTGCTTGTTTTCCTATTCATATGGGACTGATATGCGTTTCACGGCAGTACAGTACAGTGAATTTATTTTGGGTACCAGAGCACTGTGGAGTCGAAGGTAATGAAAAAGCAGATTTATTAGCAAGATGTGGTTCATCGAAACCATTCCTAGGGCCTGAACTATTGTGTGGGGCCTCAGAGTGTAACCCTCAAAATGGAATTAAAGAACTGGCAAAAAACAATGATAGATGACGTCTGAAAAAATAATACAACAGCTCGTCAATCTAAAAGATTTATAACACCAAATAAAAAAGTTACTCAATGACTTCTAAGTTTAGCCAAAAAAGATTTACCACCCCCCCCCAAAAACACAAAACACCAACAAAAAAAAATTAAAAAAACAAAGAAAAAAAGAAAGAGACAAATAACGCCGCCCACCCACAAACAAAAAAAAAAAAAAAAAAACATTTAATACAACTAAAAAAAATTTTATAAAAAAAAAAAAAATTTTTATAAAAAATTTAAAAAAAACCCCCAAAAAGAAGAAAAACCCCCCCAAAAAAACACAAAAAATAATCCCTTCCCTCCCAACCCCCCCCCCCCCAAACCCCCAAATCAAAACCCCCCCCCCCACAAAATACAAAAAACCCCCAAAAGAGGTGTTAAAAAAAGTCCGACGGGAGAGAACCCACCCCGAGCCAAAAAACCCCGAAAATACAAAAAAAAAAAAAAACAATTTATTCGTTCTAAAGGGTGTATTCGATAAAAATGGCACACAGAAAATCTTCTGTAACTTTTGAATCGTATGAGTAAAAACCTAGATATTTGAGTAGATCTTATCCATAGTGTATTATTTACATCTGCCAAGTTCATAGTTTCAGTAGTTCCAGTCATGTCGTCGAAACAAGAAATTGTCCGTGAGAAAATTGTGTGCACTCACAATCAAAATCCAGGGGCGTCCCACCGGTGGATTGCTAAAAGGCTTGGAATTGCAAATACAACAGTGTCTCGTGTAATAAGAACCTTCAAGGAGCGTCTGAGTGTCCAAAGGAAGGAAGGGAGTGGTCGTAAAAGTGGTCCAATGGACAGTAAAATGGCCAGGAAAGTCGTACAACAATTCAAGAACCGTCCAAACATGTCAATTCGAGATGTCGCTAAAAAGTCTAAGGTGTCAGTCGGTTTTGTGCAGAAAACCATGAAGCGTGCTGGTTTACATGTTTACAAAGTGCAAAAAGCCCCAAACCGGAATGAAAAATCAAAACATCACTGCGAAAACCCGCGCCCGGAAACTTTACACGAAGCTGCTCACCAAATCCGGTTGCATCGTGATGGATGACGAAACATACGTCAAGGTTGACTTCCGTCAACTTCCTGGGCAAGAATATTTCGTTGCCAAGTCGAAGTTCGATGTTCCGGAGGATGTTCGAAAGAAGAATCTATCGAAATTTGCAAAGAAGTTTCTAATCTGGCAGGCGATTTGCGGATGTGGTGAAATAAGTGCTCCCTTCATCACTTCCGGAACAATAAACGGTGCGATTTACACGGAAAAGTGCCTTAAGAAGCGTCTCTTGCCATTCATTAAGAAGCACAAAGGATCAACTCTGTTTTGGCCTGATCTAGCATCCTGCCACTACGCTCGAAACGTATTGGAGTGGTACCGAGCCAACGGAGTCAATTTTGTGCCAAAGGATATGAACCCACAAAATTCACCGGAACTTCGTCCAATTGAAAAATTCTGGGCAATTATGAAAACGGAACTTCGCAAACATCCCAAAACTATAAAAAAAGAGCTAGAATTGAAGAAAATTTGGGTAAAAACAACTGGGAAAATCGGTTGTACAAAATTTGATGGGTGGAGTGAAAAGGAAGGTGCGGGCATTCGGGATGGGAGACGAAATTGAATAAAACAAATGTTGTAAATCAAAACTCATTAGTAGTTCTTCATTCCCTGAAAATTTCAAGAAAATCCGATAATCAGTTTAATTTTGATGAGTATATATATATGTGTGTGCCATTTTTATCGAATACACCCTTTATACCAAAAAGAAAAAAAAAAAAAAAAAAACACCCCCCACAAAAAAAAATAAACCCCCCCCCCAGGCGCCCCCCAAAAAAAAAAAAAAGAGCCCCCCCCACAAAAAAAAAAAAAACCCCCCCGAGAAAAAAACACCCCCCCCGAAAAAAAAAAAAAAAAAAAAAAACCACAAAAAAAAAAGGGGGGCACTCCCAAAAAAAACAAAAAAAATTTTAAAAAAAAAGAAAAAAAATTTTTCTTGTATATGTAAGTTCACTGAGAGTTAATTTTAGTTTATATTACGAAATCGAAGGTAGAACCAACGAATCTGTTCGTTGTTTTTAGCAACGAAACTGATGTGTTCATTTTATGAAGATACATTCGTTATTAATGCCACACGCGCAACTGTCAAAAGCACAACATTGTGAAACAACATTTGTGCATTGTACGAAAACAATACAAAGAGCTACGAATATTTTGTTACCAATTTAAAAGACACGTCTCTCTGATGGTTGCCTGAATGACTGAGAGATCTACTTTATCGACTCGAAATGTAATTGACAAAAAAAGCGCAACCACGTGGAGTTGTCCAGCGTCTTTTTTAACGTTTCTGACATGGGATTCGATCCTGTATTTTTGGAAAGAGTTGATACTGCATCCTCGGTTGAGCTCACTATGCCATGGCGACTCGTGAGGTGATAATTGAATAATGAGTATGATGTTATAACTCTCGACAGCGCTTAAATTTGTGTTTTGGCATAAATAAATTATACCCGCCCACCCCAGCAGCAACATCAGCGAAGCAGCGATTGGCTGGTCTTCACGAAATCCATTTCGTGCATTATACAAAAAGGTGTAATGATAGCATTTCACTAAATAAAAAGCAATATGAATGTTTCATACAATATACACCCAAAATAAAATAGCAATATTGTATTGCGATTTCGCATGATTTTGTTCCACTTTTCGCTGTAAATCGTCACTTGGAGACAAAATGCAACATTTACGGTGGGCAAAAATGCAACACATCAATTTTCTATGAAACATTTAATGCGTGCGTTAGGTGGTGCAATGTGTTATCATACATATGTTTTAACCAATTTTAGTGCAACTCGTCGCTCGAAAATACTTGCATGGCTTTGTTTATTTCATAGCATGCTTTGTGGATCAACATGGGCAAAATTGTATTTTACGTATCACGCAGTTTTCTCAAGATATGATTGCAAAAAGAGCAATTTTTGGGGAACGCAATTTTTGCCACCTTTTCAACTTTTGGGTGTACGAGACATTTGTTCTATGTACAAAATCCATGATTACGAAGCGAGTGAAAGCTAATAAACGAAAATAAATTTTCAGTGTTTGGATAGATTTTTTGAAAGTAAATATATATAATAATGTAAGAAATCACCCACTTTGAGCAAAAATTCTATATGAAACAGACTTTAGGACATTTTGAAAAGTTGAATTCTTTGTTTCCAAATATTGCCATGCAATGAGATGAATATGGGTGAAGATACCCTACTAGTTTCGCCATTTAAAGGTCAGAATGAATCTATATGTTCACGCGTATAATACTCCGTTCGATATGAGAACCTCTGGATTATGGACGAACACCTAATGTTCATACCAATAGTAACACAGCAACATGGCATACAAGCTTTTCAGAAACAAATTGCTATTTCGGCAACTTAAGCTTCCTCACGCAAATCAAACGTATCAACCCAATGATGGTTTTAGTCTACGTGAGGGTTTGTGTGCCCTTTCAACGTGATTTTATCGATATAGTTAACTTCCCAGCGCCCAATTCCAGAAGCAAGGAATTAAGACGTAAGAAACATGATAGATTTTGATTCCAACGAGCAGTAATTAGTAACTCAACTTTACGGCTTTTCCCACCATTAAAACTCAATCATTAGTTCCGCTTGAAGCCCCTGGAAGAGCTGTCCTTTGTTGCCTCCGAAACCACCACACTTCGAGGAAGAAGACAGCAGCATGCCACACCATCCGGCCACGTCATGATAATATACTTATTTGGATGCCACACACTCACTACTATAGCAACAGGTTTTCCCATTATTAAATCGATAACATCGGAACAACCAACGACGGCAGCGGCAGCTAGCTACTTGGCGCATCAACAATGCTGCCTTGGTATCTATCTACCTACTATCGCCGCCGGAGAGTTTTTCCTCGAGACGTAGTATTAGCGCAGTCAACGTCGTTACCAGCCGTACATGTAGAAGTTGTTACTAGATCTAAGCTCTCTTATGAATATTTAATTTCCTCAAACAACGATTGTCGATTGTTCCCAGTGTTTTCCCTCCCCTGCAAGTCAACGTGAGAAAAAAAGGCTGGTGTCTTCATCGCCGCCAAAGCATCATTTTCCGCATAGTTATAATTTACATAGTAGAGCAAGGGAACAAGAATTGTTCCTCCTTTTTCCCACTGCGTAACTGTGAGTGATTCCAAAGTTAATAAAAGCACAGAAAAATGGATGATTTATTCGGGAAGAAAAAAGAAGTGGTTCCCATACTTGACCTCTCCCGGTCAACGGCCAACACCCGGGAAGAGTTCAAAAAACTGTACGAGAAAGTTCCGGATTACAAAATTCGACCGGTAAAGGTACGGTCCGACGAAATTCGCTTCAAGGACAAGGATTCTACTTACAAAATGCCTAAAAAGGAGCTTAAAATGCTGCTGAAAAATGGAGGCGACCGGGACAAGCTGTACACCTACATGGATCCCATACCGTCTGAAATGCGGAACCTTGTCATCATGGAGTTGTGTAGTGTGTCTATCGATTGGAAAATGTTGACACCGCAACGGCCGAAAACAAAAGTCGAGGAGGAATATTTCAGCAAGTGAGTGTTTGTTCTAATTTTGAAAGGCATAGTTCATTGAACTTAACATGCAATATGCAATCACAGCAATTTTGAAATCATAATTACATCGTACAATTTACTAATGAAGAATTCTTTCTCACACTCATTCAACGCAAAACTCATATTCGTGCAGATTGGTTGAATTGGGAAAGCTGCAAATCAAGACCGAGCAACGCGACAAGCGTGAGAATCAACTATCGTCTTCTGTACGAAAGGTAAAGAACAAATCCGGCATTATCGAGTCGCGCATTTTTACATGCAACGAGTGTCTGGAGGAATTTTGCAACGGTAAAGTCTGTCTGGATTTCAACTACGATCTTTACACCCGGGTGGTGCCCAAACCGCCAATCCAGAAGACAAATTCCCAGCAGCAGATTGCGCCGAGCAAGATGCTAGCCGATTTGAACCAAAAAAGTATTGACAGTGGCAGCGGCAGCTCCAAGAAGGGACGCAAGCCCATACGGAGGAAATCCAAATCCAAATCTAAATCAACCGAAGATGACGATGGCAATCACAGTGGCGTTACCGGAGGTAAGAAGAAAAGTAAGAGGTCATCTAGAAGCAAGAGCAAAGAGTAGAACCACAGTATCACTAAAAAGTATCCAGTAATATCAAGTTACCTCTTCCAGTTGCAAATAAATCAATTTTTCTTCTATTAGTTAACTCAAAGCAAGCGTTTTTGTTACTTACCCATGACCACTCCCCTCGGAACTGCGAGATGTCCGGCACCACGCAAAGTAACGATTCAGCACACCGGTACATTGTTTCTGCTTCCACGTCGCCGAACCAGGCCTGCAGCGACGGCGTAAAATTGTCACCCGTAATCTCGAGCATCGCCACATCTGCACCGCCGTTCAGGTGTAACGAATTGACTATTGGCACTGGGGTGACCGGCGTTCGCACCGGTCCCATCCCTTCGTAGAACTGGTACTCAGCCTTATCGGTGGAGATGATCGTCCAGCAGGCACCGTCGTTGATCATCTCCTTGTTGGGTTCCTTCGGACAGGGCGTCGCCTGGAACTGAATGATTTTCTCCTGCGACAGGCACAGGTACATTCGTTCGGTGTCTTTCATATGGAATGCACATTTGTGTAGCTGCGACACTGGATCGTCTGCCTCTATTAGTGCCATCTGTTTGTCCACCTTTCGAATCACTAACCGTGGCAGTGCCATACCCGTCACGGAACAGACTAGCTTGACCGTTGCTCCATAGTGCACATACCCGTCGCGAACCTGTGGAGGAATGTGTAAGAATGGTACGGATTTTTAAAACGGATATGTGATGATATTTGAGGAAGAGGATAACATTTTAGCAATTGTTGTGTAGGTTTTAGAAGCACAAAGTGGATCTTGGAGTCCTCTCTTGGCTCAGTCACAGGGCTGTCCCAAAATTTGATTCACGAAATTTGCGACTCCCAAAATGAAATCCCCGACTTCAATTACCAATCCGCGACAAAACAAACAGATCTTTTGGTACAGCCTTGTTGGTCTAACCTTCTAAGAAGGTGATGGAAGTTGCTCGAGCATGAGCATGATTGACCGTCCGAGATTGCTACTTCGTTATTGACGGATCAGCTGCAATTACTCAAGGAACCTACAGATGATGCTTGGGATTAACTCAATGTGTAAAAACTGTTGATCCAAGACCAATGCAATACCTACACCGGCCCTGCCCGGATGCAGGTCAAATAAGGAGATGGTAAGAATATGTTGATTTAATACTCGTTTTACGAGAATTTACTGATAGGTTCGATATAAGCAGCTGAATTTGCGCGACGTCTAGAAAATTATTCATACATTAGATTGAATTCTGAACTGGTTTGTAATAATAGCAAAAATTTCGAGTAACGCATGATTAGGGCCTTAACCTTCCTCGGGTATTAAAAAAACTGACACATAAGACATTATAGTCAATATTGACCCGGATTTCAACCCTTTCTAGAATTAGGGCCGGTTTATAAACCATGTAGATTCATTTTTGAAAATCTCATACACCCCCTCCCCCTCGTAGACTTTTCTCCATACATTTTTTTTTTAAGTTTTGTATGGAGCATAGACTTTGGTCAATCCAACCCCCCAAGAAAAGTCTACGTGATTTATGAATAGCCCCTTATGAAATTTCCACCTAGACACAATGTTTACACCCCATTTAAAAGGTTATGGTTTTAAAAAATTCATTGAAGATGAAATAAAACAGTAACCAGTGGTTCCAGTAACATTGGCCACCGGGAAACTGCGACAAAGGGAAGGATGTTTTGATTTCGATGTGTGAACAGAATTGCATACAAAACATTCGCGACTAGTTGTAGAGAGTTGCAGTCTTGGACAATGTTTCTCAGTATATCATTTGTCGTCTTTTTTATTTATTTATCATATTAGTTCCAGATCATGCCATAGAGATGGCGCTTCAGTCTATCTTTGTCAAATGAAGCGCTAGAGAGTTGCCGTCTTCGGCAAAGTGTCTCATTATGCCAATTGTCGTCTTTTGTCATTATCAGATTAGTTCCACATCGTGCCACAGAGATGGCGCTGCAGTCTATCTTTTCCAAATGAAGCGCTAGAGAGTTGTCTTCGTCAAAGTGTCTAAGTATGTCATTTGTCGCCTTATGAGATTATCACATTAATTCCAGATCTTGCCGCAGAGATGGCGGATAGGCAAAGATAGGCTGCAACGCCATCTCTGTGGTACAATCTGGAACTAACGTGATATTTCAAAAGTCTTAGTTTTACATTTTCAACGACTTTGCAGAAGACGGCAACTCCCTAGAGCCTCATTTGGCAAAGATACGCCACAGCGCCATCTTTGCGGCGCAATTTGGAACTAATCTGATAATGTCTAGTGACTACATTTTACAATCTCATCAACTTTACCGAAGACGGCAACTCTCTAAAGCTTCATTTGACAAAGATAAACTGCAGCGCTATCTCTGTGGCAAAATCTGGAACTAATCTGATAATTTCAAATGACTTCATTTTATATTCCAAACAACTTTGCCCAAGACGGCAACTCTCTAGAGCTTCATTTTGACAAAGAAAGACTGCAGCGCCATCTCTGCAGCACGATTTGGAACTAATATGATAATATCAAAAGACGATTCGTTACGCATTGAGAAACTCAAGACGCCAATTCTCTACAATGAGTCTGGAATGTTTTATATACAGTTTTGTTAACACAGCCAAACTTAAACTTCCTTCCCTTTGTAGCAGATTCCCGGGGGAAAAGGTTACCGGAACCAGTTTTTTTTTTGTTTCAATGCATTTTTGAACCAGAACCTTTTGAATAGTGCATAAACATAGACTATAAGTTAAAATTTTGAAATTCTACGAAGGGTTGAAATCCGGGTCAATATTGACCCTAATGTCTTATGTGTTACTTTTTTTAGAACAACCACCTTAAACTGATTTTCAAAAACAAGTGTTTATGCAAAAATGAAGAATTACGGAAAATATCAAAAGTCAGAAAATTTCAGCCCGATTAGTTTAAAAATGAAAAAGATAGCGTAAATTGAAGTTGCGCCATGGGTTTGAATTGACCCCAATATCTTAGGAAGATTAAAGCCAATTGTAAACAGTGGGGTGAAACTGGATGGAGTCTAAAATTCACAAACCAAACCAAAACAAACAACGCTGAAATTGCTAACCAAACGATTCTAGAAAATTTCACGCATGAAGTCATAATGGTATTTGAGATTTGTGCTCAGAAAATTTCGAAGTGATAAGGACTTGATCCCGTATGTCCTTAAACGTCGATTTCTCTCGAATCTCAAAACGCTCTCGCGAATGCAAAGCGGCATCTGGTAAAGGAATGTTTGCTCTACCTAAAATCAAAGTTAAGCGCTTTTGTTTACCATTGGCTTTTAGGCTCTAATCATGAATCACTCGAGAAATAGCCGATGGACCGATTGAAACGAACAGTAGGGATGTTTTTGAGGCCACTCACAAAGTGTAGCCCAATAAGTTTCGATCAGATGAAGTTCAGGACAGTTAGTAGAGTCATGTCTTTCGGTACAAAATCCACAGAATTAGTCGCATACCACTCCTGCAAGGGTATGGAGCCACTACTCCAATCCGACCAAAACGACGTTTTTTATCGTGCTGTTTCAAAAACGACAAAAACTGTTTTTGGAGGTACTCGGTATTGTAAATCTCTCCGTTAATGGTGGCTTCGATCACGTGTGGTACACTCCGTGTGCCACAAGTGCATAAGGCCTACCTCATCAAGAACTCCGAAGCGAATTTTGACAGTTTCTTCCATTTGAAACTGTCATTCACATGTCTGTCAACTGTCATTTATCCGTGAAATATTTCTGTCCCGAAAACTGCTTGAAATCCGATTTGATGTAAGTCTCATCATAAATCACGCAGCACCGGTATTTCGTTAGCTACTTCCTGAAGAGTTTCCGGGCACGCGTCGTTTCTTTTCTTGGCCCTCTGGACGAAACTTTGCGAAACATCAAGCTAACAGTCCCATGTCAAAACGTTCGGATTCCGCTTGAAATGAGCTATCAATGTTGCCGGTTTTCGGTCGAATAATATACAGGGTAAACTACCGCTGGAATCTATCACAAGCTATCAGTGGTACATGAGCGCGATTCAACACGTTACTTTTGCATGTCGATTCGTCCGTGCCTTGACCTACCCCGCAGTGGGATGTTAGGCAAAGGTAACGTCCTTGGTTCGAGTACTACTTTACCCATGCCCTTTCGCTCAATTTTCAATACTTCGATTCAATTTTCAACCTACCGTACACTGACGGAACTTTCAACACTTTCTCTTCATATCATTCATTCTAGCAAACATTACTGTCACTCTTGGGGCCTCATGGTGATGAGCGAACATCTTCTACATCATAATCGTTACACCACGTACGGAGAATACAGACATAATAATTATAGTATGTAAATCCCATACTGGTGGGGACCAGTATCACAACACTTTACGGTCTTTCTCTCCGATGTCTCTAAGTCAGAGATGACGAGAGAAAGAAATTAAGTAAAAATCAGAAGTTGTGTACAAAAATAAACACAAAAAAAAACTAAGCGGGTTAGAAAGTGTGTGTCAAAGAAAGAGTTGAAGAACACTTTTGAAGCCATGTTTTTCTTCAATTAATCACTGATGTTTACGTGTTTTTTGCAAAAAAAACTTTAAAAAACTCGTGGAAAAAGAGGTGTTTAAAAAAGTTTTACCCCTAAAAAGACACTAAACGAAGTTTAAATGAAACGTTTATGTAGGAAATTTTCTTAGCTTTCAAATGGAGGAAGAAGATTCTGGCTAAATAACATAAATTTTGAGTTACAGCCAATTTTAGACTAACATGTACCGAAACATTAAAAGTTCAATAACTCCGTAAACATTGAAATTTGACCATATGCGAAGAAATATTTTTTTCTTCAAATATCATCCCCTATCGCCCTTGAAAATATTTGTTTTTTTTAAATACCGTGCAATTTCGTAGTTGCTACTCCTTTAATGAAAGAACTAGTGTAATTGCACAGAGAACCACATAGATGGAGCTTGGGAGTAGCTTTACATCTTCAATGTACAAGTTCACTAATTCTATTTATAGCCAGCCATGTCCTCACGATCTTTTTAATCAGTTCGTTTATTTGTTAGGCACAGGCGTGTGTAACACTTTACGGAGCCGATATTCAATATTGTTATTAATAATGTATATTTTTTCAATTTTAGTAAAATGGGGTGCCAATTACTCGTGGCTAGCTCGAGGTTAATGGGTCACATTATCGTTTGGAAGGGGCTAGGCAGGTAACTTATTAAAGGTATTATTTGCTGCTCATGGTTGCGACATCTACCAAATCCACGGTCCAAATCGTCCCTTCAGGAATTAAGCCGCAGATGGGTGACCACTGCTTGCTGGGCAGGTACAAGTAGCACGGAAACAAAAGGATAGTATAACTGCGACACAATGGCAAGGAATTTACTAGACTGGATGGGAGGGGGTGATGGCATTACACTCTTAGGTCAGACAAACAAAGGAATTCGTAAATCGCTTGCATGTAGGGGAAATCACGCATTCCCAAAACATCTCTTACCTCGCGGCAGGGTTGTCTACCTCGGGCCACTAGGGTATCCAATAGTCGTGCTCTGGAGGCATCATTACCCGGGAAATGCCAAACTGCGTGATCGATGTCATCATAACCGGTCCCGCACCTACACATGTTGCTATCGACGAGGTTAATTCTGTAGAGATGTGCGTCTAGCGAGTAGCGGTTGGACATAAGTCTTGACATCACACGAATGAAACCGCGACTTACATCCAGACCTTTGAACCACGATCTCGACAAAACATTTGGAATAATGGAATGTAACCACCGCCCAAGAGAATTACTTGTCCAATCGTTTTGCCAACTTTGAAGAGAACTCTGACGTACTAATGGAAAAAATTCATCGTGTGAAATTCTTCTTTCGAAAATCTCGCCTTCTTTTGCGCCCACCTTTGCTAGCGAGTCCGCCTTCTCATTGCCTGGAATTGAGCAATGTGAGGGGACCCATGCAAAGGTAATTCTAAATGATCGTTCGACCAACGCACACATCTGCTCCCTTATTTTTGGAAGAAAGTAGGATGAGTGCCTCACTGCTTTCATCGACCGGAGGGCCTCGATAGAACTGAGACTATCCGAGAAGATGAAATAATGGTCTATGGGCATGTCGGAAATTATCCCCAATGCGAAATTTATTGCTGCCAGTCAGCAACATATACGGAACAAGGTTCCTGAAGTTTCCGGAAGGCAGATAAGTATTCATTATAAACACCGAAACCAGTGGATCCATCAATGCGTGACCCATCAGTGAAAATTCTTCTATTGCAATTGACATGTTGGTACTTTTTAATAAAAATATGGGGAATTAAAATAAGTCGAAGTTGACCTGGAACTCTTTGAATAGCCTGTTTCATGGAGAGATCATAGTCAATGGAACAACTGTGATAAGGGAAGCGAACACTAGGAGAATTATAGCATGGAAGACTAATATCGGATGACATATAGTTAATATAGATTCCTAAGTATCTTGACTGGGTACTCAATTCGAGCATTTCTTCGAAGTTTTCAATCACAAGGTTGTTACTGATTCCACACTTGATCAGTATTCTAGATGAGTGCTCCCAGAGGCGGTTCTGTAAGGGTTTTATGCCTGCCAGAACCTCCAGGCTCATATTATGCGTTGAATGCATACAGCCAAGGGCAATACGTAAACAACGATATTGAATGCGTTCCAATTTGATGAGGTGGCTGTTTCTCGCCGAGAGGAAGCAAAAAGAGCCATATTCGAGAACTGAAAGAATAATCACGGTCTTTTGGGGAGGGGGGAAGGATGATTAGTTTGATAATCGTTGTTATTAGAGACCGTCAGCACCACTGCAGCATCTCTACAATTGCCAAGGGAAGGATAGTTGTGTTAGTGAGGTAGATTATTTTTAGATCATGGATGCACTGTAGTAAGTGATGCGATCAATGAAAGAAAGCGCAGTAGACTGCTTTTTATTTTAAATCTAGTGGTGATAGAAAGAGGCAAGTAAGAAATGGCAAGGAAGGGGACGGGCCTGGGATTGAACTCCCGACAATCTGCTCAGTAAGCAGAACGGGTAACCACTGAGCTACCCAGCCACGTCTATCACCCTTGAACATATTTGTACTAAGAAACCAAACACGCAGTATATTCATCAGGTTTCCTAAAGCGCGATGCGACAACCCAGAATGTTGCATGTGCGTGAACAAAATCCTTTTTAGAGCGATTTGCTGATTGTCTGCCATTTTGACCGGAATCTCACTAAACAACTGCACAACTGAGCGGATGTAAACAAGACACTCTAAAGAGAAATTTGGCAAAGTTTGGTTAATTTCGGTCAAGTATAAAACAAAAGTTACGCAAGTTTTTCTTCAAGAATTTTATTTTCATAGCTTATTTCATTAATTAATGAATTTCTAAATAATGATGTATGTTAAACGTGGAGGTCTTTGTTTTACCTACAATTTTGTCAAACTATAAATTGCTCTAAATTTCATATCTTTGGCGAGAGAGAGAGTTCCATTCGGAGGGTGGCCACTCATTTGCTTTTCTCAAATTCCTGAATTTATTCCAGTTTTCTCAGTATAAAAACTCAAGTTTTCCCGAATTTCAAATTGAATAATTCTGAGATTGATTTGTTAAAACCATTGGATGAAATAAAAGATTAAACAAAAAATAATGTCCATCTCTACCACAAGAAAATTAGCTTTATTGAAGGCAGCAGGTTTTCCTCGTTATTACATTTTCCGTGGCACTGTGAGAACTACTAAACTATCACTACTTTCTACGCGGCCTACACAATGCGTTCACAGATCTCCACCATCTATCGGCGCTAGCTAATGTAAATCGACAACAGACCAAATCATTATGTTGCAGCAGATCCTTCGAAAGAGCCGCAAATGTCAATCCTCTACACATCACCTATTCATTGACGGGGGCGACCCCGACGTAGTGGTTAACATCAATAACAATACAACAATACCCATACCTCTCACGCCAAAGTCACGAGCTCGAATCTCACCCCTGGACAAGTTACGAAAATACCCAAAAGATATTTGAGTGACTACGTTTTGCGCAAGCAAGGAGAATGAACCAGCCCACGGGACATGAAAATCTCGATCATCGTGCAGTCAACGGTGTGTCATGTTATCAAACGTTACTACGAAACTCTGAGCATCGAACGGAAGGAGAAATGCGGTCAGAATGTATGTTCTACTAGTGATCAGAATATCAAGCGTCTCATGAAAGCGTTTAACCGGAATCCCAATGCTCCAATCAGGGATGTGGCCATAAAGTTGAATCTGTCCAAGTCTTTCGTTCAGAGAGCCAAGGACCGATAGGGACTGCATACGTACAAAGTGCAGAAGGCTCCAAATCGTGACGAACGGCAAAATACGTTGGGAAAGACACGGGCCCGGAAACTGTACACACAGATGCTGACGAAGCCTCATTGAAACTTACGTCAAGGCGGACTTCCGGCAGCTCCCGGGGCTATTGTTCTTCACCACCCAGCACAAGTTTGATGTTCCGAGGGAAGTAAGGAAGCAGAAACTTTCCAACTTTGCCAAGAAATACATGATTTGGCAACCGATCTGCTCATGTGGCAAACGGAGTGCGCCGCTCGTGACTACCGGGACTGAAAACGGGGAAATTTACTTGAAAAAAAAACAGGATGTTATATCATTTTTATCTAAAGCTCCATAGGTAATTCTAGTAATCAAAAAAATCGTCATGCATCAATTGGTTGACATTTTATACTAAGTCTATTTAACAGGGGTTGAAAAATGCACAGCTCATTTTCTGAAAAATGCATTTGGTGTTTTGTAATTGCTGTTAGGTGACTGGCACAAATGGTTTCTGTCCACTGCAGTGACAAATATGTGTCTATTATACATGGACTGAGACTTTATGGTATTATAAAAATGACAGTTGTGTTACCACTCCAGGTTAGCGGAACTCGTGTAGCATATACATAGGAAAAATATTGTAAAAAAGTTAATCTTTGCACTAAAATTTACAGTAATGCACACAAAAGCGATGCTTCAGGCAAAAGGAACACCTAAGGAGTTCCTGTCAAAATAAAAACAAAAGTAAGTTATGTGCGTAACCTCACCTGCCACAGCCATATAGCCAGACCTTCTAAGCGGTACGTTTTTGAACAGGCCGAACAAAGCCCGCAGAAAATGATCCACGAGTGAATCTGTTTGTCTTAGCCCCTCCTTGAAGGAAGTGTGTACGACGTGCAAGCCGCAGCTAACGATGTTGAGGGCTTCAAGCTCGCAGAACCCTTATCTCCCCCGTCAATTCTTTGAACGCCTTCCAGTTGACAGCCGTAGAGGGCCATCCATAGAGCACTGAGCTATCTTCTTCAGCAATGCTGGATTTGCAGAAAAACACTGTTTTATTCCGTTAATGACATCATTTCAATTGAAAGTCATTTGCAAAAGATGTGAGTATGGTTCTTTCCATATGAAAAAAAAATCCCGAAGGATTTTGATATTCCGGACTTTTTCCCGATGATTTTGAATTCCCGCATTTTCCCCGCATTTCCCGATTTTCCCGAGTCTTTGGCCACCCTGATATTGTTGAATACATATTGTCCCTTTGCATACTCTAAAAGCCTACTGTTGTAACTGTAGATCTTAAGTTCTGAACTTAAGGACATATGCAATAAGGGACACGTACCTACAATTTTAATTCTATTAGACTAGAAGTCTTAGATCTGACATTGTGCAATAGTGCAATTTATGAAAGAATTGCAAATTGAGAAGTTTCTGAAGAAACATCATTGTCAGATCACAGGCACATTGTGTTTGAATGGGGTGGGGGAAATCGGTCAACTACTACGTTTAGAAATCCTAGAAAAACTAACTGGGATCAATATGCACAATGTTTGAATTCGGAGTTATTTACAGAAGGTGGAAAGATTGATTCAGTTCAGAACTTCGAATCATTTTCTCAAAAGATAAATGATAAGATTTTAAATTCTTTCACCACTAGTTGTCCTATCCAAGAATCGTCCTCTAACAAGGATGTTCCATGGTGGAACTCTAAATTGTAACGTCTGCGTAAAACGTCTCGTAGATTGTTTAATAAAGCGAAAAGAATTGGACCCCCTATAGGAGTGCACTTACTGAGTACAATAAAGAAATAAGAAAATCCAAACGAAGATCCTGGGTCCTAACGTGTGAAAACATAAGCAATACTCCGGAAGTCGCAAGACTTCAGAGGGCTCTTGCAAAGGATCATACTATTGAACTTGGAAATCTGAAAAATGTGGATGGAGTTTATACAAAAACTCCTAGTGAATCGTTAAAGTTGATAATGGAAACCCATTTTCCTGGATCAGTTTTGTGTGTAGATCCAAACAGTGATGGATCACTTGTAGGTGAAAAATGTTCTACAAGGACACCCCAAATGGCTGTTGAAACAGAAAATGCCACACGTGACTTGGTTGATCAAATGTTTAAGAAAGCCAGGATAGAAAATGAGATCTTTTCAGCCTTATAAAGCTGCAGGACCGGACGGAATAATTCCAGCATTTATTTATTTATTTATTTATTTAATCATCTTAGCTCATCGGACTCATTGTCTACATGACACAAATTTAAAACAAAAAAAAACGAGTATTACAAATACGAGCCATAAAGTGAGCAGAAGATTCGCCAAATTCAAACAGTTCTTC
This sequence comes from Aedes koreicus, assembly GCA_024533555.2. NCBI lineage: Eukaryota > Metazoa > Arthropoda > Insecta > Diptera > Culicidae > Aedes > Aedes koreicus. Next base: position 102,531 of record JAHHFK020003124.1, on the reverse strand, counting down.
GACAGTCGTAAACGCTCGCATCATAGCTGTTAGTGGTTCATTGTTACCAAACGCTGTTCGATGGAATCGTGGTTGGAACAGGGTACCACTTCGTAATGCTCTCGGTGGCACTCGGATGTTCAGTTGAGCAAGAAGCCGCGAGCAGTCAACCTCTCCATTCATAAGTTTGAAACAAAAACCGCTTGTTGATTTTTCCGTCGGCGTTCCAAAGTATGCAGTTGCAGCAGATTGCAGCGATCTGAATACGGCGGAAGATTTTGCAATTCCATCCGGATAAACCTGCGCTGTATTTTTTCGATCCTCAAGCTCCAAGTTAATTGACAAGGAAGCCAGACCAAGGCTGCATTTTTTAGCATCGGTCGTACCAGTGAGCAATAAAGAGCTTTCAGGCAGTACGGGTCAGTGAAGTCTCTTGAGATTTTCGATACAAACCCTAGCTGGCGATTACCCTTAGAGATCACACCAGAGTGGTGGAGGTTAAACGATAATTTATGATCCAGTAGAACACCTAAATCGCTGAATTGGTCAGTTCTATGTAGAACGACGCTATTGATGGTGTAGTCGAAAACAATCGGCTGCTAGATGCGGTAATACGACATAACCATACACTTTGGAATGCTGATCATAAGTATATTCCGACGGCACCAATCAGTGAATCGATCCAATAATGATTGAAGACGAATACAATTCTCGGCAGTCCGTACCACAAAAATAGCTTTAGGTCATCAGCATACGCAAGCCTGCAGCCATCTCCAAGTAGAAGCAATACGTCGTTGAAGTATAGAACAAACAGCATCGGGCCGAGGTTGCTACCCTGTGGAACACCTGACGAGTTCGTAAAGAAACCGGAAGTGCTAGTATTAAGTTTCACTCGTAGAGAACTGTCTGTCAAATACGAGCAGAACTACGACGTCAATCGTTCTGACGTACCGAGTTTGGATAGCTTCGCCAACATAATAAATCAAACGCTGCTTTTGGATCAGTGTAGACGAACGTCTACTACAAGTGCCCGGCCGCTAAGGGTATTCTAACGAGCCAACCGTAATGCAGGTAACCCAACTAAACCTGAACCATTGTGAGGCAGCCCAGCAACTGCTGGCGACAGTGTCAGACAGTTAGCGAGTCGGCATCGGATATCGCCAAAATTTCCGACCCATACCGCATCCCATCCGGCAACGGAAATTGGTTTGCGGACAGGTCCAATATGGCGGCATTATGGACGACGGGCAAGTACCCGGTTCAGGAGGTTGTGTCTACCACAAACGAAGGCTTCGTGGTTGTAAATGTGAATGGAGTGTTAATCTGCAGCTGCTACGCACCGCCAAGATGGTCGATCGAACAGTTTTCCAATATGCTCGATCGGATGACAACGGAGCTAACTGGCCTGAACCCGTTGGTTGTAGCGGGGGACTTCAACGCTTGGGCTCCTGGAGGCCTTGGCTAGGCTCAATGTGGACCTATCCAACGTGGTTACTAAGAGTACCTACCATAGAAACGGAGCGGAATCGATCATCGATATAACATTTAGCAATTGGAGGGTGGAGGGTGGCTACACCCATAGCGACCACTTGGCGGTTCGTTATTGTATCGTCCACAATACAAGGCAGCGTGCGGAAGGAGGAGCATCCACTCCATTCGCCCGCAGATGGAGGACGTCTTACTTTGATGTAGAGACTTTAAAAGAGGCGCTTGAGAGGGAACGAAACTTACGCGAAACCCAGGAACCTTGCGGCGAACGACTCGTCATGTGACTTACACGAGCGTGCGATGCGACCATGCCGAGGGAAGTCAAACCGAGGAATGGAAGATCGCCGGTGTATTGGTGGACGGAGTCTATCGCCGACCTCCGAAGAACATGCCTCCACGCAAGACGGAGGGTGCAAAGAGCGCGGTCAGACGCCGAGAGAATCGAGCGTATAGGGGCGCTAGTCGCCGCGAAGGCCGCACTAAAGAGGGAGATAAAGGCCAGCAAGCGAGCCTGCTTCGAGGGTCTGTGTCAGAAGGGCAATACGAATCCGTTGGGTGACGCCTACCAGGTAGTAATGGCTAAAACCAGAGGATCGGCGGCTCCAACGGCGTTCATCAGAGCTGCTGCAGGTGATCGTTAGGGGACTCTTTCCGTGCCACGACACAAGTCCATGCCTCTCGAAAATCGGAGCAACATGCGACGATCAGTACAGGTAACTGCACAATAGAATCGAAGAGGTTCTTGAGGTATCTTGGTGATCGACGATAAGCTGTCCTTTGTCAGTCACGTCGATTACGCCTGCAAGAAAGCCTCTATGGCTATTTCGGGATTATCCCGCATGATGTCGAATAGCTAGGCGGTGCAAGGGAGTAAGCGTAAACTCCTGGCCAGCGTCGCCTGTCCATACTTAGGTACGGCGGGCCGGCATGAATCATCACCTTGAGTACCAAGAGCTACGCAAGTAAGCTAGAGAGTACACACAGGCTTATGTGCCTGTCTGCGGTCTGCGTCCTAGCGGAGATGATGCCAATAGGCATTGTCATAAAAGAGGACGTAGAGTGCTTCGAGCAACATGGAACAAGAGGTATTCGGAAGACCACTAGAGCCGCATCCATGGTTAAGTGGCAAATGGAATGGAACAACTCCACCAAAGGTCGGTGGACCCACCAACTAATCCCGGAATTAGCCGGGTGGGTCGATATGCGACACGGTGAAGTGAACTTCCACTTAACGCAGATATTGTCTGGCCACGGCTGTTTTAGACAATACCTGCATAAATATGGGCATGCACAGTCCTCCGCATGCAGCGAGTGCGCTGGAGTCGAGGAAACTGAGGAACATGTGTTCTTCGCATGTCCTCGCTTTGACGGCGCGAGATCCAGCATGATAAGCGGTCACGACAAGACTCCGGATAATTTGGTCTGGGACGCGGTATGCGTAGCAGCCTCCCAGATCGTCCTCGATCTTCAACAAAAATGGCGAAACGACGGCAGGTCGCAGGGACCACCTAACTACTAAAGCCCTAAGTAGTTAGAAATAGTGGGTGCTTAACAAGCACAATAGCCCCCTCTCCGAAGTAATACCGAAAGGTGGTCCCGGGGAGGATCCAGGGCTTAAGGCACGGGTGGGTTTTTAGTGGGTCGAGGAGTTGGCACCCTCATCCCTTCTTCAGGTGTCTGGTTGCAGATTTTCCATCCCGTCTAAAAAAAAAAAAAGACGACGTCTACTTGTGCCCCTTTTTCCAGTTGCTCAAAACAGGTCGTGGTAAAATCTAGAAAATTGGTGGTAACCGAACATGAAACCATGTTGGTCGCCAGAGATGTAGCATTTGGTGCACTCGAGCATGAAACCACTCACTATGATCTCAAACAGTTTAGAGGCAGCTGAGAGATTAGAGATTTCCCGGTAGTTATTAGCGTCACGTTTGTCTCCTATTTTGTGTAACGGAACCATTAATAACTCCTTCCAGACTGCGGGAAATTTCGGTTCGGCAACATCGTTCAAAAACATGCTAGCTGGCAAAATAGTATTTTGCGTCTTAGAATTTACATAGCTCCAAAAACTCTTGGGGTTTCGCTTAAGTAAGTTTGTACCCGTAAAACGTATTCTTTGTAGAGTGACGAGTTGAGTTTACGGTTCTCATTACATGCCAAGTGAAAACTACGCTTATTTGCAACGGATCGGTATCGCCGGAGTTTACGCTGCGAATCATTTCGTGTTCGTTTTAGTTTTGGTAGCAAAGCAGAGCTCCATGGAGGAGAAACAGCAGGACGACGATATGGAACATTCGTAGCCAGCCTATCATTCAGTACAGCGCACAACATTTCAGCCATTTCATCAGCACTCAGTCCATCAAAAAGAACGTCCCAATCAATGGCAGAAAGATAATCCCAAAGTGCATCGAAGTCAATTTTGTTATAGTCTAACGCCAGCTCAACATTCTCATTCACACCATTCAGTGGTACACCGTCATTGACTAGAGATGGTACACAGATGGCGGGTGATGAAGGTCAATTGGTAAGAGTGGTGCAATAGAACTCGAGATTTCAACAGGAAGATCCGGTGGGCCAAAGAACAATTTGAGTATGCGTCCTAAGTGGTTGTGCACGAGATTTCTTTGATGCATGTTGAAGAAATCCATACCATCAATCAATAACGAGCTAGCTCTTGATGTTGAAATATACCTAGTTCACAGGTTGAATCTGGCCATCGGAATAATTCCATGTCCCTCCAGGTTGATTGTAGTCACCGCACACCAGCAGACAATCCAGGTTGATTGTAGTCACCGCACACCAGCAGACAATCGTTGTCAGAACCTCTGTTAACAAGCTCATGGATCGACTCAATATGCCCGTTCAATATACTGAGATCCTTACTTTTGTTTGGTGGAACATAAATGGCACAAAGCAATAGTCGTTTGGAACCAATCTTCATCGATACACACACTTGTTCCAACGTTTCTCCGCTTGACACTTCGATACTGCTACTGATAAACCGATGATGCACAGCAATTAGAATGCCTTTACACGAATAAGTGCAATTAGAAGCACGGAAAAAAGTATGCTTAGACTCAAACGGTTGAAAACTTTCAAGTCTGATGACTTAGTGTCACCTGAGCATTTCATCAAGCTTTCAAAATTGGCCAGTGATGTATATGAATGGAGACTGGATGAAACCTGTGGAAAACCATGACATCCCTTACAACATATGTGAGATTTCACGTATAGATTGGGAAGTCGGAAGTCCCAATGTTCATCATGGTTCCACAAAATTCTTCACAGGTGGCTCGAAAATTGGAACGAAAACGGGAGCAGGAATCTTCGGCCCTGGGGTAGAAATCTCAGGGGTGATGGGAAACTATCCAACGGTTTTCCAGGCGGAGATTTTTGCTATAATAAAATGTGTTAACGTTTGTCTGAAGAGGAAATATAGACATGCTCATATTTGTATTTTTACGGACAGCCAAGCGGCACTCAAAGTGTTGAGTAATTATAAATGTACATCCAAACTTGTCTGGGAATGCATTCTTTCACTGCGAAAGGTGTGCCAAGAGAACTCCGTAAATCTATTCTGGGTTCCGGGACACAGTGGTATTGAAGGTAATGAAAGGGCAGACGAGCTTGCTAAACAAGGTTCAAATGCACAGTTTATTGGCCCAGAACCATTCTGCGGTATATCAGCTGTGCCATAAAAATGAAACTGAAATCTTGGGAAGAACAAAGCGTGATGACCAACTGGTTGGTTACCACAAAGTGTATTCAATCGAAAAGGTTTATAGTTCCAAATGTGACAATCAGTAAAAAGCTTCTGGAGCTCAATAAGAGAGCTCTTTGTGCCTATACTGGCCTAGTAACCGGACATCGCCCGAGTAGATATCATTAGAAAAACATTGGCCAGGCCAGGCCATGATATCTGTCGTTTCTGTAACATGAAACGTGCAACCTAGGAACATCTGCTCTGCAGTTGTGATGCTTTGTACAAGAGCAGACTTAAATTTCTGTACAGTGGCTATATGCAACCTGAAGAAATTTGTACTGCAAATCCTGGAAAGGTGGTGAGTTTTATAAAATCGATTTTGCCTGACTGGGAGACGCGTCTTAGTATGTTTACTTGACAAATGATGATCAAGCTTTAAGATGCGAATAGTAATAGTAAACAGGGGTATACCACAAAAGCTCAATTCAATGGACGCAGTGGTTTTACGCCCAAAAAAAATAGGACTGTTTGGATGACCTAGAACGTCACAAAATTATCAAATAATGACTGTTGACCTTTTAAAAGGTTATTCAATATGTTTAAATACATATCGTAAAAGTATATATCCCTAAAAGCTACTGTTACAGCTGTAGATCTAAAGTTAGGAACTCAAATACATTTTGGATAACCTAGAACATCACAAAAGATACAAAAATGTCGTTCATCAACGACAATTTAATAACATACATATGCATATGTATCATATTCTAAAACAACGCTTTACACTATTAATAAGGCATTTATTTTTTCTTTCTGAACTTCTTCATATTCAGGATGTTCTAGGTCGTCAATTAAGCCTTAAACTCATATGTTTCATTTTATTTTTCCTAGATAGAAGAATTGATGTAGAACAAAGTTGCCAAAGACAGCGTACACTTTTATTCAGTCTGTGATTGTATACAGCCATTTTCCTTTTGGGTGTCATATATGACCCCTTAGGCCTGAAGGGGTGAACGAAAAATTCATCAGTTTTGCTTTTAACAAGCGGGTAGGATGATTATCTGTATCCAGGATTGTGAAAGTACCCAACCCAAACAATCTAATTCAAACTCACCTGAAACTCCTCCGACTCACTCTCGTTGTCATCGAGCAGGTGTATCGTGAACGCACCCCACTGCGTCGAGCTCGCATGAAAGTGACCATCCTCCACATGCAAGTACCTCGTCGAGACCGTTTGCGACCGCAACCGATTGAACAGTGCCACCTTCGTACCACTAGCTATACACAGATCGGCATTCTTGAGCGATTGTTTCTTCTTCGACGGTTTCGATATCACTTTGATTCGCTTGGACTGAAAGACACCGATATCGTGTCCACTACCGTAGAACATTTTCACCGAGAGCATAAAGTGTTTCCGTTTGTCCGAGTCGGATATGAATAACGTTTTGGCGGCACAGTACTGTTTCGAGTTGTTCAGATCGAGCGGTTGCATGTCCTGATCGGAGCTGCCGATACCGATGAAGGCACATAGTTGGGTGGACTGTTCACTTTCGCCGCGGCGCAGCATCTGCTCCTTCCGCAACCGCCAGCCTTCGCCGAACAGGTAGATGCAGGGAGGTGGGCAGAAGAAGCGTTTTTCATTGCCGTAGGATTTTTGGGCAACCTGGAAGAGTCGGATGAGGAAAGATAATTTTCATTAGAAGATGAATGTATTTTTTTTTTTAAGATTCTAAGGCATCATAAAATTACATACTTTCCCCGAAACGGAAATATCACTGCACCCTAATTGAAATAAAATATTCAAGCTGACTGTTCAAATACGTGATATACTAGCCCTGATTTGATATATGACGATCGATGGGAAGGAAACCGAACGAACGCCGTAACGAAGGAAAACGAGTGAAAATAATTCAGCAATTACAATTTCGACCCATCTTCGGCCATTTAAGAGCGAGTTCCAGCTCATCAACAAATGCCAAGATTGCAATATCATCAAATGAAGCTCAAAACAGAGATCATCATCGATCATCAACGAGATATTTTATTAGCTAGTCATAAACACTCCTCGTTTCCTGCGGCTTCTCTTCGCTCTGCTTGTAGCTTCTTCTGTCTCTCTGTGTCTCTTTCGTTGTGAATCTATCGCTCTAAACCGTATAGGTAAGCCCCTCTGAGCTCGGTGGTAGATTGATTTTCCCACGGATCTATCCACCACCGAACCGAGCAATCAAAAATTAAGGAAAATGATCAAATAATTGAAAAATTGCCCACAAATATCCCGCGCTGTCGAGGCGATGTTTGATGTGTCTTGCCAATTTTAGGGGCTGCGGTCCACTAGAAGTGTCCGTGAGACGCATTAACTAAAATGCCATTCCCTTCGCCAAAGCGCAAAATGTTCAAGGAAATTTAGCGGAAAATTTGCTTTTGGTAAGCTTTTATACCCGGCACATGATAATTGGACGACGGAAATGATGTTCCCATGTGCCCGAAATTGGGACTCCGGAATCTGGAACGTGTGGACCACCCATTGGATAAAATTGAAAATTATACCCACTGCTGGGCATCGCTAATCTCATTAAGGATCGTATTCATTGTAGATGTTTGGGATGTCTACTTCTTGTTGAGGCCGGTATGGGCGATGCTCCCGTTGAATCTGATTGAATCACGACGCCCGGTATGGGTGACACTGTTCAGATGTGGTTGGGAGCGAGCAAGAAAGTAACATAACTGTTCAGAGGAAGCTGAGTACTGCGTTGATTGAATTAAATTATTACAATAACACACAAACAACGGTAGACGGATGAACATGGAGTAAGATGGGGTGGGTCTGAAGCTTGAGTTTAGTATGAATGAAGGCTGACAGTGGTTAGGGCGATGTGCGTATGGATTAGGTTGGGTTTAGGAATTTAATACCACTTTAAATACGGGTTAATACAGCAGTATATATTTATATATTGTTTGTATTTATAAATAATTTATTGAAGAATTACAAATGTACATTACTGTGTTTGAGTTTTTGAATTGAGATGTTAGAGCTAAATTACCAAGCGTTGGCAAAAAGGGATTATGTTGCGTTTTTTTTTTTTTATTTTTTGTCGGCCTATTTTCTCACATGGTGACAATCACCGACGCCAGGAAGACGACTCCACCACCTGGACCCTACCTACTAACTCATTAATATGAGCCGGGACCAACGGCTTTACTTCCCTTACGAAGGAAGACGTGACAAGATTTTTTCGCCTCAGAAAAACCACCGACGTCGACTGGGAATGTTGCGTTTTATTTCACTTGAAAAAACTTGAATTTATTCACCTATGGTGAGATTCAATCCTTCTAACGAAATTGAATTTATGATATGAATCACAGTGGCCGGCCCAATAACGAGAGGTTCCGTAATTTTTCCGTTAGACTGATGCAAGTTTTGAAATTTTCGCTCCTCTATGCTTAAACAATTTCAAATTAGGTAATTAGGTAATAAGCCTCTCAAAATTCGAACTCAATTAGTTGGAAAGTGAATGTGCACCAGTTGGAAATTTGTATGGCAATTACTAGGGAAAACCTCAAATTTTTGTTTGCATCGCTGTAAAAACTCACTAATTCAATTTACTTTAAACAATTCAGCTCAACATATAGGCGATCTTCTTAAAAACAACTTTGCAGAACATTACTTTTCCAATAAATGTAAGGAACAAAAACAGTTAACCATTTAATATGTCACACTGCACAGTACTGACTGAGCAGCTGTTTGATCCTGCCAAAATATGATCAGTCTCTTCAATAATTTATAATAATTTTTGCAGTGAATAAGTTCATTTGACGTTTGCCTTAGCGTTAGCCAGGAGCTTTCGCTTGCTCCCTTGCACCGCCGAGCTATTCAACATCATGCTTATTTTCGCAGACATGCTTATTTTCGCTATTCGACCATTAAGCTTATTTTCGATCATAACAAGTACGTCAGGGACTTTAAGGTAATGGTGCAGCTACCTGCACTAATCGTCGCCTGTTGCTTCGATTTTCTGTTGTTGATCACAGTAACCTCCGTTTTATGATGGGCTAGCTCCAGTTTTCTGTAGCGCATCCATCCCTTCACTGTGTCAATGGATTGTGTGGCCGCCTTTTCTATGGTTCACCGTAGACCTCTTGGGTGATGTCATCTGCGAAACCCACAATCTATACCCCGTTAGAGAACTTTAGTCGCACCAATTCGTCATACATCGTATTCCAGAGCACCGGGCCCAGGATCGAACCTTGCCGAACTACTGCGGTGACTTAAACACGTTTCTGACCGCTTCTGTATTCTAAACCAGTACCCGATTCTGGAAGTAATTTCCCAGAATCCTGTACAGGCACCCAGAGGCTTTGAAGCGAGTTGTCGATAGCCTCCCAACTGGCGCTATTGAACGCATTTCTCACGTCAAGGGTGACTACTGCACAGTAGCGGACTCCCGGCCTCAAGCTGGAGTACCATCTCTGCCGTCTTGGTGACGGACAACTGTTGAATTGCCCTTACGGAAGCAAAACTGGTTGTATGACAGGCCGCCTGTGCCCTCCGTGTACTTCGACAGCCTGTTGCGGATTACCCTCTCGAACACCTTAACCGCCGTTTTCAACAGGCATATCGGTCGATAAGCCGATGGGACCTGGTGGCTTCCCTGTCTTACGTAGTAATACGTGGATCTGGCGTTTCCAGGCGTCCGGGAAGACGCCCTTGTCCAGACATTTCTACATTACCACCCTGAGCCCCTTTCAGGAGCAGGAAAAATCTTGATGGTCAGGTTTGGAATACCATTTAGTCCTGGCGATATGTTCACCCAGTTCTGGGACACTGGAACGCTGGTCATGGGACAAATCTACGTTGGTGGGAGGCCACGGACTCGGGTCGTGACTCGGAAAGAGTCCCCCAATGATCACTTGCTCTGGTGATTGCTCGGTGTAGGAGCCGCCGCTCTCTTGGTTTTGGCGATTGCCACCATAAAGACGTCACCCCATAAGTTCGTATTGGCTTTCAAACACAAGCCCTCGATGCAAGCTCGTTTGCTTGCCTTTATCTCCCTCATTAGCGCGGCCTTTGCGGCGAGTAGCGCCTCTCGACGCTCCGTTCTCTTCTGCGTCCGACCGCGCTCTCTGAATCCTCCGTCTTGCACGAAGGCAAATTCTACGGAGGTCAGCGATCGACTCTGTCCACCAGTCAACAGGCGACCTGCCATCTGTAGGCTTGACCTTCCTAGGCATGGTTGCTTCGCACACACGTGTTAGTAGCGATACGAATTGATCGCCGCACTTCTTAGTCTTAGTTGTTCTTAGTAGTATCTGCGGACGAATGGAGTGGATGCTCTTCTCTCCACACGCTATTGTATTGTGTACGATACTACAACGAACCAGTTGAGTATTAGTACACGACACTGAAGAAGTCTGCACATTGTAGACGAAATACGCGTATCTGTCAAGATAAGTAATAAAAGTAGTTGGAATTAAATGGAAATTACTAATCTTTCTTCACATTTTCTAGTTATAATGAACCAACAAGTGCTCGCTATGAGTGTAGCCCTCCTCCACCTTCCAGTTGCTTGATAGCCCAGGGCTGCAGAACGTCACGTCGATGTTCAACTCCGCTCCGTTGCTATGGTAGGTACTTTTGATACCGACGTTGGCCAGGTCTACGTGGAGTCTAGCCAGAGCCTCAGCACGATCTGGCCCTTATTGTTGGTAAGGTGACTCCCCCACCCCAGCGCTCAGGCGTTGAAGTCGCTCGGCTATTACCAACAGGTTTCGGTTCCGTTGTCATTCGAATCATTTGATTTTAAATATGCATATTTAATCGATCTTCTTTAATCCTGTGGTTCACATCTTTACTAATATTGTACGAGAACTCATTAGCCAGCAATACTATCGTCATATTTGCAACAGCTGTTAGCAGACAACTTAAATTAATTATCTGCTAGTTACAAGTAACTGGTCATGCTGATGTTGCTAGCTAATGCATTTTCTACACACATTAGCGATAATGCTGGAAGCTGGCTTATACCGTTCATACCACTCAACCGCCTTACCGAAAGATAGCTGCCTACTAGATCACACTTATTTCACTCGTGGTTGCGCCAACCGGCTGGCTACAAATTCACCACTGGCTTGGTTAACCGACTGCATAACCAATGGCTGCCTAGCAACGATGGCATAGCCAAAGGCGAAAGAGCCATCAGCTACCTGGCCAGTGGTTGCTCGCCAGAGCACCCTCCAGGGTACTTTTCACCGCCAGCTGCCAATTCAATGCTGGCTCATTGCTGCTCTGAACAGCTCCAAGGCTGTCGAGCGAATGAAGCATTTTGCGAAGGTATACCCCTTTTATATCGGTCACTGCTGCATATGAGATCTCCCTTACTTACATTAGGTGTCTGTGATGTATGATGTATGATATGTACTACCACCCATTGTAGCACGGAAACTAAGTCCGACAGCAATGGGCTCTGCTCTATGTTAGCCTTGATCAAGCTTTAATAACCACTGATTATCCTAATCATGCCATTGTATGAAGGGCAAAAACAGGTTGGGTGGATCAATAGGCAACATCACTTATACGTTTCCACAGGGATATAATGAATCTCCTTCCAACAACAAGATTGAACAATTGGTCATAATAGCGAGCTATCTATCATGAGGATGCCCCAATGGGCGGGAAAGAGAGCCCGCTTTCTATTCAAAAATTGTTAGCAATGGAGGGTTGACATTTCCACTCTCCCCGTCCAGAGTGCTATTTATATTTGATGTCTGTGATAGGAAAATAGTTGGCATTTAGTAAATTTACTCTGCAAAACTAAATTATAAGACATCACCTTATTCACCTTATATTCACGTTTTTTTTTTCAATAGTTTAATGTAGAAAATCAAAAGTTTTCAATATTGGAATCGACACGTAGAATATTACCGATCGATTGGGCAAGCATTGTTAAAATGTTTGGGGAAACGACTGAGATATTGACGCTTAAAACCGCTTTTCGTGACGGTCGCAGGTTTTTTTTTAATTGTACCCCAGTATAGAAAATAAAGATGTAGTCCTACTTCAAAAATATATTTTAAATTCATTAATAAGATAAGCTCAGAATGCTTATTAAGAGTCACGAGGAGCATCTGCTTAACATTCCCAGAAAGATTTGCTAACCAGATCAAGTAAAAATATCACATAGTCTTCGGTCAAAATCTTCAGTTTCGCAAATTTTTTGAATATTACATAATAAGAATAACAAACAGTGTTTGCCCAACGCCAGGGAGACGACCTAGACCCTTCATATCGAAACCATCAACACAAAAAATCCTAATAGCGTGAGACTGTAATTGATACTAGACCAGCTGGGGGAAAGGAGGTCTCTATCACTCTATATTTTCACATTCATTGTTTTTAAGATTCACAGAAAACTGCAACTATGAATCGTTGACGTATTTTTAACTTCACCTTCTATAGGAGATTCTTCGTTGCTTTCGTTAATTTAAATGTCAAATCGAGGACTGATTTGTGTAGTTCTTGAAGTGCCAATTTGAAAATCTACGAGACTGCACAATAAATAATCGCATAATCGAGCACTTTATGGACGTTCTCCTACCAGCGATCATGAAAAACTAAAGCAGTGATACTATTCCTATCAATATTGCCCCATGATGATGTTCGAATAGTATGAATTTCAACTTTGAACTGTTCGATAGACTTGATCCATTCGTCACTTATTAGAGAGGACAATCTTAATGTATGCAGATGCGGATTCACCAACGCATTCCAAACTCTCGCCGACCGTTTGGCAGTGTGCGTTCTCACGCAATACCGAAATATTTCTCCCCATAAAATACGCCCTGAGACGATAAAAGTTCCGCACATAAATCGAATTTAAGTAGTTTATTGCTCTATCCAACCCGGACGGAAAGCCGGTTGTCGTTTATTCGGATTCACCGGCCCCGCACCAGACACAGTTCGGCGTTGGTAATGCTGGCGGGTTGGTAATGGGTTGGTGAGTGGAGAGGGCCTCTGGGCCCAGACACGAAAGCCGCAACAAAAGCGCGACACCAACATCAGAAACAGCAACAACACCAAACGATCAAACATCACCCGGGTCCATGGCAGAGAAGAGAGCATCGACGAGAAGAAGTACCGTGAGAAAATTCCTCCAAACTAATCAAGAGCGAAAGAGATGGGTGGACGAGAAGACAGACTCAGTTGCGTGGTTGGCTGGTTTGGTTGGCTGGGAACCAATCTCTGGTGACCGCCGATGATGTGTACATATAGTATGTGCAGTCGGAGTGTGATTAAACCAAATTCAATCATTTCCCTTGCCTTTTTTTTCCATGACGGGGCTCACATGTACTCGATGGGTCTGGTCTCTGACTGCTACAGGAAGACCTTGGCTGTGTGACTGATGATGTTCACGCGTACTTGAGCATCCCTCTCTGCAGCTCTAGTTGTAATATAGTCCAGTCATCGCGCTGTACCAGCATCAATGGGCTTTTTCCCGTCGTTTTCGTCAGAGCTGTATTTGTGTTGGTACTCATATGTGGTGGTATTTTCAATATTGATTATGTTGTACCGTAAAGTACCATCATTTCATGCATCTCAGTTCCTAAATTCGTAGGTTTTTTTTCAAATCCAAACAAAATGTACAACAGAAGGAGCACTGATACACCTCCAATTATTGCTCCCAAGTCTTAAATACAAGAGAAAATATTTTCAACATTTTCTTTAACATAACCTTGAAATATCCATTCATAATGTTCAGTTGCCTTCTTATACTAAGAAAATATGAAATGATATTTGTTTTGATGAGCTCAACCCGAAAATTCTAAGACCAGCCTTATTAACACTAAAGTGTATTTCATGAATGGAAAAAAAGCTCCAAAATGTTTTTCTGGGCGCAAATCAAGAAAATAGCTAAATATATGTTGATTATCCACTGGAAGATATGCAATTTTCCCTCACAAATGCATGTTGACGGAAATGTAGGTGAAAGTCCTTCTGAAATATGCAAGCTTTTAGCAGATTTCTTCCAAAAACTATATACCACATTCTCCGAAGAAGATCGCATTCATTCCCGAATTTTCCAACAATATATCTGTCAATCAATTATCTCCTAAAAAACTTGAATGCTTCTAAGGGACGTCTAGTACTGGTATTGCACCCATATTTTTGAAGAATCTTTCAGACGAACTTGCCCTTTCTTTAGAACTTCTTTGTAATATTTTTCTGTCTCTGAAAAGCGGGAAATTTCCTAACATTTGGAAACCCTTTTATTCGGTTTCGGTTTTTAAATCAGACACAAGATCTGACATCCGCAACTATCTAGGAATTGCCATTATCTCTTGCATCTTAAAACTTTTTGAATCTCTCGTAAATGAAAATATTTTTTAGCAAGTGAAACCAAATAACAAGCACGTAGAAGCCTTTAAACCCTGACTTTAGTAAAGCAATTGACCGAATCGACATCCCATTATTACTCTTCAAATTTCAAAAAAAAATTAGGAATGGAACCCGGACTGTTGAATTTGCTGCCGTCATATTAAACACATCGCAAACAAATAGTTCATCTTCGAAATAAACTTTTAGATCCCATCTCAGTCACCTCAGGGGTACCCCAGGGTTCACATTAAGGACCACTTTGTTTATTTTGTACGTAAACGACATCTCCTACATACTTAAAAAAAATCCATGTACTAATTTAGGCAGACGACATGAAGCTCTTCATGGAAATAAACAATTCTAGCATCGCAGAAAGATTCAAGAACGAAATTACTTTATTCAAAACATGGTGTAGCAAAAGCTTACTTCAACTTAACGTAAAAAAAAATGTAACTCATTAGCATTTAGCAGAAAAATTGAAACACCTCGTACTCTAATATTTATAGGAAACCAAATAGTAGAAAAATGCAAAATAGTAAGGGACTTAGGCACTATCCTAGACTCTAAATTCACTTTTGTAGAACCTTACAACACAATTATAAGTAAAGCAAATAAAGGGTGCTCCGATTAAAATTTGGTCAAACAGTATTGTGTGTGAGTCGATCAAAATTTTCATTAATAAGTCAAATTCTTTTTCTTGTTCAAGTTCAGTTAATACAGAATACAGGAGAAACATTCAGCTAAGCTTCCTTTTCACCGAATGCGAATTGCCGCGTCTTTCGTTTAACACCTGCCATAAGATTTTGTACAGTCTCCTTGTCCACTTTATCCGCCGCAGAACGCCAGTTTGCCTTGAACTGTTTCTCGCTCAAAACAGCTTTTTGAGTCTTCTTAAGGTTCCGCTTGACGATGGCCCAATATTGTTCGATTGGGCGGAGCTCTGGCGTGTTGGGAGGGTTCTTGTCCTTGGGCACCACTTGAACGTTGTTGGCAGCATACCACTCCATGGCCTTTTTTCCGTAATGGCAAGATGACTGATGACAACGCCAAGTGCAGAGATTCTTTGTGTCCATCGCGTTTCAATTCGATCCTGTTTTTATCACAATTTATTGGGTGTAATTGCCTTTGAATATCCTCGTTTCGTGTGTTTTTTCATCGTAATCGTCGTTTATTATCACCTAATTCTGAGAAACCGCTTCCCGTGTCGTTGTTTGCTGTGTTTTTGCCGTAAGAAAGTAGTGATAATTATTCGCCAAGTGTAGTGATTCTTTGTGTCCATCTTCGTAACCAAACAATTCATCACACATAAGCAATTACCCCAGCTCTCCGCCATCTGTCCGTCAGCGTCATAAACTATTCACCCAAACTACAGTCGCACTCAGAATAACGGGTTTTGCGCTTATCATCGGGATGGAAAATAACTGTACGAAATGTGACGCTACCATCGTTGGCATTGAGTATGTCGCTTGTCGTGGATTTTGCGGTGGTTTGTTCCACATGGGCTGCTCCGGAGTGTCTCGAGCACTATTGGGATACTTCACATCCCATCAAGACATCACTTTCTATCGGTATATTACCAGAACGTTAGAGGCCTGCGAACTAAAACATCAGATTTGAAGCTTGGATTGTCGAACTGCGATTACGACGTGATCGTTCTCACCGAAACATGGCTCTGGTCCGATATAGGCGATGCGGAACTAACATCGGATTACTCGTTATTTCGTTGTGATCGTAGCGAATACACAAGCAACCTTACAAGAGGCGGCGGGGTACTGCAGTAAAATCTACGTTGCACTGTTCCGAGGTTGTTTTATCCGACTGCAGTCACCTAGAGCAAGTAGTTGTGTGTGTGAAGCTACCTAACAGGGCTCTGAATATTTTCGGCATTTACCTTCGCCCGAACTCCGATCCAGTGTCATATTCGAACCACTCTACCGCTGTTCAATCTGTATCCGATCGTTCGTCCGCCAGCGATATCGTCGTACTTCTCGGCGATTACAACCTTCCCCAACTGCAGTGGACCTTCGACGAAGACGTGAATGGATATCTACCAGCGAATGCCTCCAGTGAATAAGAACTCGCACTATCCGAATCCATCGCCACTTGTGGTCTGGTGCAATTAAACTCAACCTCTAACACGAATGGCAGACTGCTCGATCTGGCTTTTACGAACTGTCCCGACGATTTTGAATCACTACACCCTATATCGCCGCTTTTACCTATCGACCCTCACCATCCCCCACTTGAATTTCAAATCGATATGCATAGTTGTGTACAGGTTCTAGCCAATTCGCGGACGGAATCTGTTGATCTGGATTTTAGACACTGCGATTTCGTCTCTCTCAATACGGAATTCTCATTGGTCGACTGGGAACAACTTCTTCAAGGCCAAACTGTTGACACCGTCGTTGCTCAGTTTTACGTCAAGCTGTTCGAAATACTCCACTTGAATGTCCCTCACCGTCGCCGTGCTATGAGTGGAGCCAGCAGGAAGCCTTGGTGGACTAGCGAGTTGAGAAATATGCGCAACAGACTGCGGAAAACACGTATACGGTTCTTTCACAACAAAAGCAGCGAAAACCGGGAATCACTTCGCCTTTTGGAAACGACGTATAAGGAGCTTGTAGCAGCTAACTACCAAGGTTACATGCAAAAACTACAGTCGGATTTGAAACAAAACCCCTCAGAATTCTGGAAGTACGTGAAGGATCAAAGGGCAAATAATCGCGTCCCGAACGATGTCAAGTATGGTGATGCTACGGCTAGCTCCCCAGGCGAAGCTGCTAACCTTTTCTCGTGCTTCTTTCAAAGCGTGTACAAACCCGAATCACCCCAACCAATCCCTGGTTGCTTCCGTCATGTGCCATCCACCGACGTATGCCTTCCGTTTAGGCATTTTTTCCCATGACGAAGTGTTGAGAGCTCTAATAAAAATAGATGGATCGAAAGGAGCTGGAGTAGATGGTATACCTCCTGCTCTACTAAAAAACTGCACTGATTCGTTAGTCTCACCATTGACGATACTTTTCGATCGCTCCTTGGATGACAAAACATTCCCCAGTGCTTGGAAAAGTGCAAAAATGATTCCTATCCACAAATCAGGCACCCTTCGCAACGTCGAAAACTATCGCGGAATATCGATTCTTTGTTGTATTGGTAAGCTGTTCGAATCTTTGATCCACGAGATCTTACTGGCAGCAGCAAATCCGATATTATCGGATTACCAACATGGATTTGTTCCACATCGCTCGTCAACGACGAACTTACTATGCTATACAAACGTGTTGTTTCGAGAGATTGAATGCCGGAATCAAATGGACTCGGTATACATCGATTTTTCAAAAGCGTTCGATACCGTTCCGCATATAATTGCAGTGGAAAACTTTGGACTTTGTACGTGTGTAGTCCTTCTCGTTTTTTCGCATCTTGCACGAAAGTTTTGGTTAAATTCAGTTTCTTTGCCACATCTCGAACTGAACTGTTGGGATTCCTCTTGAAAGCTTGAACTACCCGCTTGTGATCCTTAACACTATACGGAGATCCATTTTTACCACTTTCCGATCGATGGTCAAACGTTCGTGGTACCGATTTAAAACACGAGACACCGTAAAATGTACCATTCCCAGCTTCCTGCTGTTGGCACAATGAGAAAGATCCGGATTTTCGAGGTACGTGCGCAAAATTTCTTTGCGCCGCTGCTGTTCTTCCGACTCTATCTTGGCAACGATTGCACATCTGTTAGTGAAACTTACACAGCGTAAATAAATACACATTGAACTAATTCCACCCAAAATTTCAATAGAAAATACCCAACGGGTAACAAAGTTACAGCCATTTAAAAGTGGTGCAATTTGATTCCGTACAACCTTTACTAGAAGCTCAACGCATCCCCCAAAGGCTTTGCGCTGCGATCTGAAATGTGCAGGGATAAGGATAGAAGCAGCAAAAACGGACGGTCGTGAGGTGATTGAAAGGTGGAGGCAGCACTTCGACGAACACATCAATGGTGCGGAGACCGCATACAGTGAGGACCAAGACAGCGAAAGCAATGACTACATCAGTAGCAGAGGGGGTAATGAACCCGCTTCCTCGCTGAGAGAAAGTAGGGACGCCAACCAACAGTTCAAGAACAATCAGGGCCTGGAAAAGTTGGTCATTTGTCTGCACCGGCTGATAGTCAGAATCTGGAAGATAGAACAGCTACCGGAAAAGTAGAAGGAAGGGGTCATATGCTCCATATTCATGAAAGGCGACAAGTTGGAGTGTGAGAACTTGCTAGCGATCAACATTCTGACGGCCGCCTATGAAGTGCTATCCCAGATAATCTTCCGACAAAGGTCCAGATCTTTACCGTACGGCAAATCCTCCAGAAATTCCGTGAATTCCTGATCCCTGCACATCATCTGTTCATCGATTTTAAGGCGGCGTACGACAGTATCGACAGCATGGGAGATCATATACGAGAACTGCTTCCCCGAAAATCTCACAAGAACGATGAACGGTGTGCAAAGCTGTGTGAAGATTTCAGGCGAACAATCCAGTTCGTTTAAATCTCACCGCGGACTTCGACAAGGTGATGGACTTTCCTGCCTTCTGTTCAATACCGCCCTAGAAAGTGTCGTGCGACGAGCCGGGTTTAACAGCCGAGGTACGATTTTTACGAGATCCAGCCAATTTGCTTGCTTCGCGGATGATATAGACATTGTCGGCCGTACATTCAGAACGGTGACAGAACTGTACACCCACCTGAAACGTAAAACAAGAAAAGTCGGACTGGTGGTGAATGCGCCGAAAATAAAGTACATGCTAATAGGCGGTAGCGAGCGCAACAGGGCTTGCCTAGGTAGCAGTGTTACAATAGACGGAGAGGTTCTGAATGCATTCGTCGACTTTGAATCCTTGCTAGCGGCAGACAACAACGTTAGTCGTGAGTACGAAGGCGCATCATCGGTGGAAGTTGTGCTTATAATGGGCTCCAGAAGAAACTGCGGTCGAAAAAGTGTCACCCCCGCACCAAATGTATCATGTACAAAACGCTTATAAGACCGATAGTTCTCTACGGACATTGGACTTTGACCATGCTCGAAGAGGACTTGCAAGCACTTGATGTATTCGAGCAATGTGACGGCGAGCAGGTGTGTGGCGGAGAAGAATGAATCACGAGCCCGCTCAGCTAAACTCTATGGCGGATTAAGTATTCTGAAAAAAACTGGTAGGATACGCTGGGCAGGGCATGTTGCGAGAATGCCGGCTAACAACCCTGTCAAGATGGTGTTCGCTTCATATCCGGCTGGTACAAGAAGAGGTGGCGCGCAGCGGGCTTGATGGGCAGATAGATACAGTCGCGAATCGAGTGTTGTAGCGTGAAATTGTTGAATAGGTGTTATCACTATAGATGTGAACCAAATTAATAAATAATAATGGTCAACTCTCTCCGATTAGAATGTAATAAATACTGATGAGTAGACCACGAGTTTGACTTGTGTAATATCATAAAACCTCAATAAATTCCGAACATACTAGAGCTGTAACTTGTTTAGAGTTTATTATAATTTTCTGACACCTTTGTTCAACCAACTGAACCTAATCGGTAGAAGTAGAAATCTGTATGAACTCTGAGTAGTTTTAGTAATTTGTCTGGTATACTTTCAATATCTTCAAATCTAGAATTTTGCTCAATAGTCTGAAAACAAGGGTTTTGAGTAATTTTAAGATTTTACAAACTGAGTGTAAAAAAATCAACAACAATTGTATGTGGCTCGAAATCACCAATGTCTCTATTGGAATTGATGTGTAGAAATATTTCCGATCGATTGGTGCAATAATTTTGAAAATCTTTGTAGAAACGACTGAGATATCCTGACCACTTTTCGTGACGGTTAAATCCTGACCACTTTTCGTGATGGTCAGAAGTCGATTTTTTTTAATTGTACTCCAGTATAGAAAACAAAGACGTAGTCCTTCGTCGAAAAACTTTATTAGAAAATCTTGGAAAATAAACACTCAATAAATAAATAATCCACTCCATGTTTACATAATTATTTCAATTAGTAACTTATCTTTCGAAATTTATGAAAAGCAGCCTTAGCCGTGAAAAATATTAAACGTAATGCACATTCAAAAAAGTCTCTCGTTGTTTGTGAACTTCAAATTACCACTTTAAATAAATCGGATTCTGGACATTAGCAAATGTATAGGTTAAGCCATTTCTTAAATGCGTTATTGTTCATTTTGATTTATTCATAGTTTACATGGTAAGTTCTCTACAAAACGATCATAAAAATGTGTGTTGCAATTCACCACAGTAATTTGAGGTCACTTTCAGACATGAATTTGAAGAAACGCGTAATTAGAAACAATATTTAAACCGGCTCTAATAAGTAACAGCCAATCGGTTGCCACTACAACTGAGGAAAAAAGCTATTATAAATTAATCTTCCTCTACTGCCGAGCCGGATAAGCCCTCTGACCCCGGCTAAGGCTTACTACAACAGTTATAAACGAATGTTGTGCGCAAACGATAGTACCACTGTAGCTCGATAGCACCACCGTACGATACAAGTGTACTGTCATTAGAGGCACGTAAGAGGAAGACACATTTCACCTCAACAACACAACACCGCGCAGCACCCGAAAAGATATTCGCTGCCAGTAAGGCTGCTGCTGATGATGATGATGATGATAGAAAGATGAATAAATAATTACCTTTGCATGCAATATCACAATGACCATGTTATTGCGATCCCGCAAGTATTTCTCCATCGCATCTCGCGTAAGCCGCCGCTCCTCGATTGGTCCCCGGAAGATGGGAGCACCGGACGGTACCATGCTTCCAGCGTTCGTGTTGGCCGAAACTGGAATCACAGCTCCGCCACCGAGCCGTGGAATGAGAGCACCTCCGTGGTGCGTAGGTGGACTCGGTGGCGTCTGCTGCCCGTAGCCCGGAATTCCGTACTGATGTGGCATGATGGTAGATGGAATGCGTGTGTGTGTATATGTGTGATTGGGTTTGTGTGGCTGAACTAGTTTTTTTTTTATCCTGACAAATGGAGGGCAAGGGAGACAAATCAAGGCCGCTATCTCAAGCTAACTCTAACTTTATGCCGCCTGCGTTAAGCCACTAGTAGCTCTAGCAATCCGTAGGAATAACTGAATGGCTTCTAGTAATGGGAAACTATTTCACTGGAATTTCTTCTGCAACAATTCCATCATCTGCAGCAGGCAATAGCACTTTTGACATTTTTGCTCATTCATTCATCTTTTGCCGACAAAATGATCGGGACAAGCAAATTTTTGATCATCTTTGCAGTGCTCTAACTTCATGAAATATTATCCGATTTCAATTGTCCAAGAAGCATTCGACGGGGAATTTAATGTTATTTTATGTCTTGGTAACAAAATTGGCCATGGTCACCGGATACCGGAGTTGTTCCGGGTTTCCGGAGGGGCTATTTTACATGTTGACTTTGCGATGAATTTTCGTACAAGATGACGTAGTCAAACTTTTTTTTCAGTAAACACACGAAAAAACGAGATATTTCCCAAGCGAATGAAAGGTCGATCACAGGAATCGGCCTTAAATTGACCGAGATATGGCCATTTCCGTGAAACAGGTTCTGATGAAGGGTCCTGGATGCGGTCAGTTCTTTATTTTACTCAAAACAAGCTATGTCACAGCTTTTTTTCTTGTTTTTTTTTCTTGTTTTTTACCACAAAGCTTATTATAAACGAAAAGTGGATCTTTGGCAATATTGGCCCCTCCCGGAACCACCGGAACAGCCCCCGGGGGAACCTGTAGTAGGGGCCAATTACGATTTTACTCGAAAGCATGCCGTGCAGCAGCTCTATCTTCATGATTTTTCATATATATGATTTTTATACACTTGAGAAGGACATTGGCTACATTGGCCCCTCCCGGAACCACCGGAACGACCCCGGGGGAACCTGTAGTAGGGGCCAATAACGATTTTACTCGAAAGTATGCCGTGCAGCAGCTCTATCGCAGAACACGCTGAACAAGATTATTAACAGATAGAGGGATGTTTACCCTCCACAATGACGTTCTTTTTTGCATGAGCAGTTTTTGGTTGGCGAGAAAAAAGGCTGACAAATGTTTGTTTACAAAAGCTTATATGCCCTTTTGACATATTGCTATACACTTCAGAAGGCTATTGGCTACATTGGCCATTCCCTGGACCACTGGAACGACCCCGGGGGAACCTGTAGTAGGTGCCAATTAAGATTTTACTCCAAAACATGTAAACAAGCTACCTGAACTGTCAAATGATGTCATGATGCAATGTTCTACACCAAATCCTTTTTACACGTATTTTTTTGCTCATTTTTTACGCGAGTTTTCGAAATAACAAAACATGTAAACAAGCTACCTGAAGTGTCAATTTTTTGCTCATTTTTTACGCGAGTTTTCGAAATAACACAGTTCACGATGGCTACGATTCTTACCGAGTTTCAACGTGGCCGATCCGGTTGGTGCGCGAGAGGCAGGAGCTTCGATTGCCGAAACGAGCAAAATAGTCGGCGTTTCGTAAACCACCGTTTGTCGAATCATGGCGGAGTATGAGGCCGGAAAAATTTCACCTAGTAAAAGTACTGGACGGAGACGAAAGCTTGGTAGTCGACAGCAACGGGCGTTGAAACGGATTGTTAAGGCGGATAGAAGGATTTCGGCTTTTAAAGCAACAGCAGCCCTGAACGACTCAATTGAAGAACCTGTATCAACAAAGACTGTCCGGAGGGAGCTGCACAGGATGAACCTGCGTGGGCGGGCAGCAATGGCCAAGCCGCTTATAAAGCCAGCGAATGCAGCGAAGAGGAAGCGCTGGTGTAAGCTCTATGCCGCTTGGACAGAAGCCCAGTGGAGGAATGTAGTCTATTCAGATGAATCCTCTTTCACGCTCTTCCCAACAACCGGGCGGGTGTACGTGTGGCGTTCTCCTGGAGAGGAGTACGACAAAGATTGCCTGCTCCCCACTGTGAAGCATGGTGGGGGATCGGTAATGGTCTGGGGCGCGATTTCCTGGCATGGGGTTGGTCCAATTGTCGCAGTAAAAGGCAAAATGAAGGCTGACCACTACAGAACTATATTGGATGAGCAGGTATTTCAACTGTTGGTGACATAATAAACACTACAAAGAGTTATTATTTTTAAATTTCAACTAGGTGCTTCCCATGATGCGATCCATTTTCCCAGAAGGGAACGGCGTCTTCCAGGATGACAACGCTCCCATCCACACAGCGAAGTCCATCAAGAAGTGGTATGAGGATCACGCAAGTGATTTCGATCACCTTGAGTGGCCTGCTCAGTCACCAGACATTAATATTATTGAACCATTGTGGTCAACATTGGAAGCAAGGGTGCGAAATGTTTTCCCACCACCTTCGTCTTTGAAGGAACTGGAGAAAACTTTGATCGACGAGTGGTATAAAATACCTGTAGACGTGATCCAAAACCTCTACAGCTCCATCTCAAGGCGGATTGAAGCCGTTCTTGATGCGGACGGAGGACCCACTCGCTACTAATAAAACCCACTATTCCCTATACTTCATCAAATTATTTCTTGCATATCCGAACCAAAGCTAAATAAATTGATCCTTGAAGCTACCAGGAAGCTGGTTCAGGCTAGCTAGTGAATCTTATAGTTCACATTTTGGAATAAAATCGTTATTGGCCCCTGCTACAGGTTCTTCCGAGGGCCATTCCAGCGATCCAGGGAATGGCTAATGTAGCCAATGACCTTCCCAAGTCCATCGAAACCATGTTTACGAAAAATCATGAAGATAGAGCTGCTGCACGGCATGCTCTGGAGTAAAATCTTAATTGGCCCCTACTACAGGTTCCCCCGGGGTCTTTCCGGTGGTCCAGGGAGTGGCTAATGTAGCCAATGTCCTTCTCAAGTGTATAAAAATCATATTTATGAAAAATCATGAAGATAGAGCTGCTGCACGGCATGCTTTCGAGTAAAATCGTAATTGGCCCCTACTACAGGTTCCCCCGGGGTCGTTCCGGCGGTCCAGGGAGTGGCCAATGTAGCCAATAGCCTTATCAAGTGTATAAAAATCATACTTATGAAAAATCATCAAGATAGAGCTGCTGCACGGCATGCTTTGGAGCAAAATCGTAATTGGCCCCTACTACAGGTTCCCCCGGGATCGTTCCGGTGGTCCAGGGAGGGGCCAATGTAGCCAATATCCTTCTCAAGTCCATAAAAATCATACTTATGAAAAATCATGCAGATAGAGCTGCTGCACGGCATGCTTTCGAGTAAAATCGTAATTGGCCCCTACTACAGGTTCCCCCGGGGTCGTTCCAGTGGTCCAGGGAATGGCCAATGTAGCCAATGTCCTTCTCAAGTGTATAAAAATCATATTTATGAAAAATCATGAAGATAGAGCTGCTGCACGGCATGCTTTCGAGTAAAATCGTAATTGGCCCCTACTACAGGTTCCCCCGGGGTCGTTCCAGTGGTTCCGGGAGGGGCCAATATTGCCAAAGATCCACTTTTCGTTTATAATAAGCTTTGTGGTAAAAAACAAGAAAAAAAACAAGAAAAAAAGCTGTGACATAGCTTGTTTTGAGTAAAATAAAGAACTGACCGCATCCAGGACCCTTCATCAGAACCTGTTTCACGGAAATGGCCATATCTCGGTCAATTTTAAGCCGATTCCTGTGATCGACCTTTCATTCGCTTGGGAAATATTTCGTTTTTTCGTGCGTTTACTAAAAAAAAAAGTTTGACAACGTCATCTTGTACGAAAATTCATCGCAATTAAATTAACTAGCCCCTCCGCAAACCCGAAACCACTCCCGTGTCCCGTGACCATGGCCAATTTTGTTACCAAGAAAAAAATAACAATAAATTCCCCGTCGAATGCTTCTTGGACAATTGAATTTATTAAACAAGATGGATGTTTGTAATTTGGTTATCTAATATGACTTTAATTCAAGAGACTATTAAAACAAAGCTAAACGATATAGAGAAGAATTTTTCTGTGCCCTAACGGCTTCTCGCCTCCCTAAGCGGAACCTCCGCATCCTACTCTTTTCATAAAACCTTAGCCTTTAATTTTCTGTCAGCAACTGTCCTAAGGAACAATTTTCGATGACCTTTGTTCAGTTCGAAAGGTCTGATCCCTAGCTAAATAATATGTAGTTAGAGTTAGTGCTTTGATCATGGCTGTCGTATAGAACGCACATTTAAATTATAATAAATACATTTGAATTTTCTGCACCTGAAACATCAGGACATATTATTAGTTACTCACAATCATGAACACTCACCCTTTTCGACAATGAAGCGATCAATAAGATTATTAATGATATCAACTGTACAGGTATATTTGATGTTTAATCAATGACAATTAGAGAATAAACAGCAATGAAAGAATTGTCAAGCAAATGAAAAGTGCACTTTTTATTGTTTCCCTAAATTATTTAATATCAGGTATTTGTAGATTGTTCCTAGCTTCGTCTAAGACTGAATTGCGGCTAAACCCGCCAGAATCACACCTCTTTCAGTGCCTTCAAATAAACGTACTACAACGTGGCAATTGAAAGAAAGCAGAGTGTGATACTATCACTGCTGATCATGCTCTTGGTCACTCATGACGGCCTTTTGCATGAGATTAGCTCTCTCACCTAAGACAAGGCGACAACCATGATCTTCGAGAGGGGTGACGGGATAAAACGTCAGTCTAAAATATATCATAAATTCAGCGTTGATACTTTATTCATCAATTTATAGCAATACACTTGTGTGAGATTTTTTATTTTCTTTCCTTTTAGCCACACGACTTCACTGGTATCTTCACCGTGTTTAAAGAACCTATGTTTGGCTAAATTGAATTGATATACCTAGTAATGCATCCTAAATGTACAGAAAAGAGTTACACGTAAGAAATGAACTGTTTACACAGAAACATGAATAATGATGTCACCAGAAAACCTTCGATTCAATTTAGGGACATACTTTTGCTATGTTCCTAACTATGGCCAAACGTATTCATCACATAGTAAAATGTTGGAAAAATCATATCCGCTAAATGGGGCAGCTGACAGCTACTTGTAATTGACTGGGGGAGAAGCTGATTATTATTGTTTTGCAAACAAGTCGGAAAGTTTAACTATTTGCATAAGTCAATCATTTCGTCATCGCAATAATGAAAATAAACTCTTTCTGGTTCGTGAATTCCATGTTCAGGTTTGTTATTAGTGTGTGCAATCATAATTTATGAATACATTACTTCTTATTAAAGAAATTGCCGTCGGGAAGTAAGCAGACCAAGCGCTGGATCTGCTAAATTATCATATGTGTGGATTGAACAAAATAAAACAGGATTGAAAAAACGTTCATGGGCCGATTCCTCAAGCAGAAGGAAGCCATCAAATTGAAATAGAGAGCTATAGAGAACACGGAGTAGATTAGCGCTGAACTATGAAAGAGTAGCGTTTGCCGTCGATGAAAGAGGCATTATTCTTCAGGATTCTGCAAAAATAGTGGTTCCATCAGACGTGCCGAAAGCCAAAGCAAAACATCTCTTCGAAACTATTCAACAAAATGGATGCTAGGAGGGATGCGATTTTCTAGCACAGAAGGGATGGGCTCGTCGTTTCCGGAATCGTTTTGGTCTACGTACTGCTGTAACTGATGGAGAAAAAGCTTCGGCTGATCTCGAAGCTTACACCTAGTTCAAAACAGTGCTTATGCGTAAAATCCTGGAAATGGAGCCTTCGCAACTGTTTAACGCTGATGAATCCGCTTTGTTTATTAAACTAATTACATTCCGTTGTCTTCTGGGAAGAAGCCTAACTTATAATACGTACTTTTACTTGTTCAATAAGATTATTTCATTATTCAAATAGTACATATACTTTGAAATGTTTTTTTTCACGCAATAATCATCTCGAAAAACATTAACATTGAGGGACCAAACCTATACAGGAATTCTAATGTTTTGAATATGGAATGTCTGGTAGATATGTGAAAATAATTAGTAAAAATGTTTTTTTGTTAATCATTTAATATTTATTTATTATTGTGTTGAGTAAAGCGAATAAATCCGAAAATGAAATGCTTATAGAAACAAAACTTCACGAATGTTGACTATTTTTAGAAGGAAATATTTCCTCATCGCCATGAGGCTCTAGGAGTGGACAATAATTTTGCTACAACAAAATATATGAAGAGATAGTGTTGATAGTTCCATTTGTGTACGGCAGGCTGTGAAAAATTGAATAGAAGTAGTTGAAATTGAGCGTAGGGCTATTTGAAAGTTAGTACTCGAACCAAGCACACATTATTTTACCATACTACCTAAGTGCTGGGTAGGCAAAAGAAGGATTCATTACTTATTATGTTTTTATTGCGCACAGTGCGCCAAATTTAAATTATAGTGTTTTGAAATTGAAAATATCTTCCCAACATCATGAGATCCCAGTAATGAGAAGCAATTTCTGCTAGAACCAAACATGTGAAGAGATCGTGCTCATGTACTCCAGTGGCTTGTAATGGTTCTAGCGATTGTTTGTTCACACTTCCTAGTTGCCTACGTGGGAGAGAAAACTATCTCCAGCTCTAGGTTTATTTTTGGAAAACAACGTCTATTTTTACTCCAGGTTGCTTTTTTAACAAGAAACTACGAAGGTTTCTTTTTCAACTAGAAAAAAAATGATGAGACGACGTTGCATGTACGAATAGACCCAATATAGTGCTAATAGACCGACATTACATCCATATCCGTTGAAAGTGTTCATCTTTAAAAAGCAGGATTTAACTTTTCGTGGTTCAGGGCAGACTAAGTAAGTTCATCTTAGCAAGCGTATAACTAATTGAAAATTGTTTCAAGCTCAACTACTTTATGAGTAACAGTTAAGATGTAAAAGACCACTGCTTAGTAGTCTGAGTCAAGGGACATATACCCTTGTTTCTAAAATATGATGAACGATTTCTTGTTCATATTGATATAATATTTTTTCAGTTTGACTTCAGTTGAACTGCCGTTGAAATCTGTTATTTATGGAATAAAAATTGAACAATTTGCTTGGAATTCTTAAGGCATGTTTTCCAAAAAGCATGAATTTTGTCTGGATTAGTATATGAAACCACCGCGATCTTATAAGTTGTCAGGGACGGAATACATATATATAAATCTCAGGATCTTGATTTCATTCAAACATTCCGCAGTAGAGTCATCGTTCAGTTACTTCCCATGATTATTTATTCATCCCACATTAAAATATTTAAGTACGATTAGATTTGTTTTTATTTTATAGTTGCTACTTGCTCGTTAATCTTTTGCCTTACAAACTTCTACAACCCATTCTTAGCAGTAATAGGAATGTTATGTAAACATAAAAAGACGAACAAAGAGGACTGGCATTTTAAATTTTAAATTAAAATCACCATATATTTTCAAAGTTGATTTTCCAACAGCCCATAAGGCGGCTCGCCATCTTAGCAAGTGAGGAATATTAGAAATTCGATTGAAATCTAATATTAGACACGTTCAGAAATAAATAAATTCAAAATGTAAGGTTCAGTTTAATTTTAAAGCCCGGAAACGTAACACGAGAAGCGGCTGCGAAGTGACTAACGTGATAGATGCCAGTCAAATGTTGTTGAGACTCTGTTGAATAGTCACCGCATTTATTCAATCCATGAAGTAATTTTTCGGCGAAATGGCATTCCTAACATCACACTACTGCGCAATGCCCGTGCACGAACGTTGATATTCAATCGCTCAAAAATGGCACTGCTATCGCTTCGGCCCTGTAAGGTGTCTGCGATAAAGAGAGCTTATTCCGAGGAATCCGAAGTGGTGACAACGACTCCTGTAACTTGGCAGACACGGCAACCATCGCAAAACGAAACGTAGAAACCTGCGTTGAACTAACTAGTCTCTCGCCGCCATTTGGGTTCCAGACGTTGGAGCAATTTTCCAGAATCAACCGCACCAGGGAGCAATGCTTCAAAACTTCAATGTATAAATAGCAGAAAAGTTTTTGGTGATCTGGAATATAAAGCCTAGAGCTTTGAAAGCCTGGTTTACTATGCACGAAATGTAAAGCTTGTGCGTCAATCGGGAATGCAGTATAACTTCAAGGTCTTTTACGTAAGTTGATATTTTGATTGTTTTGTCTCGGAGCTTGTAGTCGAAGAGAATCGGATCTTTTATACGAGAGTCATATTTTTGCATTTGTCCGTATTAACCACCATTCACCAGTGAGCGAAGATCAGTAGCTGCTGTTGTATGAGATAAAAATCGTTGATTGATTGGATTCGCAGAAAAAAATGTTGAGGTTATCAGCATACGAAAGGCGTGGATTTTCAAGGACCAAATTCACGTCATTTAAAGTATATCAGGAAGATAAACGGTCCTAAGTGACTTCTAATCCCTGACGTGGCTGAGAAAAAATCGGACATGAAATCACAAACGGCGACTGAGGGCAGACGACCTATAAGATGGGAACGAAACCGTTGTACGAAAGTTCCACGAACTCCAAGCCTTTGTAGCTTTGCGATTGCACTCGAGTGGTTGAGCTGCTGACAATATTGTACAGATGACGTCCAGCTGAACTTTTTCAGCCATACATTTCGTTATGTACGAGGTTAGTCATTACGGACTCAGTGTTTGAGCGTACAAAGAAACATTGTGCACAGCAGAACTTATCTGTTCATTGGTCACGTTATTTGTAGTGAATAGAATATCAAATTTGTCGAGAATAGTGTTCTTCTTCTTTTTGTAAACATTTCAAACTTAGGTAGTCGAGAAATTTTCCTTTTTGAAAAATTCCTAGACCAGACCGGGAATCGAACCCTGCAGTATATTCGTAACCTCATGACATACTCATGGCACGCCGGATTTCTTTTTTTAGTTTCATTTATTTCCGTTTTATTTCCGTGAGGGATCGGATTTAAAGAAAAGGAAACATTTGTGATTCACTGGAAAATCATTACTTTGTATTTATCATATAATCTTGTAGGCAAATTTCGAAAATTTCCTGTTAGCTCAGAAGGCCTTTATTATTAAAAAAAAAAATGCTTATGAGCCTTTGTTCATTTGTTCATAAAATATCACCAGTCACCAGCGAAATATTTGAATCACTTAACTTCATTTCACTTCATTTAGCTTTTTAAACCACTACGATTGTTTTGCAAACATAGTGGAGTTAAATGGAAGAAAATTGTGAGATGAAAACCTATGCCTTTAATGTTTTTCTCCAGAAGTATTCTTCAGATCTCTTATGCTCTGGATTTTACAATCTCAAACAGTCTGTGGATTCATCTAAATTATTAATTATATTTTCTTAGCTTCTCGGTGAGGTTTTCTGAGGCGGAATTATCCTGAAAGAATTCTAATAATTCCTTTGCAAACGACAATAATTTATTTTGACTATGTACATTGAATCATGCAGAATTAAAATAGATTTGAGGAACGTGCATTAAGTACGTTACGTAAAATGTGCTGATTTGTGCCTTCGAAAATTCGAAGTGGCGATGCAAATCGGTCATGATGGTGACCATTTGTACATACCATCAAGTATCATCTTGAATGTAGTGAAATAGTTGTATTATTGCAGATTTCTAATTTTTCAGTCAAAAACTACTAACAACATTCATTAATTGAATTGATTTAAAGGGATCAGAAAAACTAGGAGAATTTATATTAACACTTACAAACTCCTTCAGTGTCGAGTGCTCGACTTGACTCAAATCAGGCACTCTACTCTGAAGAAGTCCGTTATAATAATAAGCTTTTTATAGTTAAATTTAAAGGAATTTGCTCGCGTTTGCTAGTGATAGTTCGAAAAACAGTGTTTCAGTTTTTCAATTTTTTATTTTCAAATGAGGTGTTAATTTAAATTTTCCTAGTTTTCCAATTTGTTCGTTCTATTAAAACGCTCGGAAAACAGTTTTTAAATAAAGAGAAATAAGGATCAAGCGCAGTGGTTTTCTTAATATTAAGGTGAAGATCGCCTAATTACAAAAGTGGCCACCATATTTTTTTTAAGGCACAAATCAAAGAAACTAGATATTTTACACAAATTTTATTTATTTGTTTGCTGCAGGGCAGCAAAAATTCAGTTAAAGTTTGGCATGTGAAATCTTCGTAGATTTTTAAATATGTGCCTCAAAAATTCAAAAAGCGATGCAGCGGTTCAAAATGGCCACAATGGCGACCATTTTAGTATTCTAGCAACTTTACCTTAAGCGTTTAAAATATTTTGCGGATTCTGTTTCCATAACAATCGTAGCCTTAATAGCTTTGGTAATAATGTTCCTAGCATTTCTTAGTTCTGAATATTTAAATAGGAAAAAATCTTTCTGCGTTGACAGAAATATATTGGTAGATTGAATTATTTAAATTTTACCCATATTTCAAATACACGGTCCATGTGACTCAAATGTTGATCGTTTCCGATTCAATTTCGCCAAAAGTGGAGTGACTTAAACATTCATCTGATTCAAGTCGGTACGTGATTTGTCGATTAAGTAAATGAGATTCACTCCGATATGAGTGAAAAGGAGTCACACTGACGAAATTGAATCGAAAACGAATTAATTTTGAGTTGAGCAGAGCTGCCATGTAGTAAAAATAACTTTATTAGCCAGTTCTGACTTTCAACACCCCAAAACTGACTTAAGAAATCTACAGTTTCTGTGAACTGTAGAAAGACTACATATTTATATATTTATTGCCTACCTTTGATTATGAAACTCTCTTCTGGTCTAGTTCTAGAAAAAATATTCAACCAAAATAAAATCAAGCAACCACCAAGCAACTTAAGTGAGTTATTAACTACACTATTTGCATAATAAGGGAACGACCATTAATTATGTCACGCAAAAAGTCACTTTTTATAACCCCCCCCCCCCCCCCCCCTTGTCACGTTTTTTGTATGGACCTTCAAAATTTTGTGTATGGATTGTCACGTTTTCCCAAAACCCCCTCCCCCCTTACTGCGTGACATAATTAATGGACCTTCCCTAATCCCACGTCGACTTAAAGTGATGTTGTTTTTTTTTTATCAGAATAAGTACAACGTTGCTTGCAGTTTAAGAAAGTGGGTTTTATTTGCTATATTTCTGTAACAATGTCTGCTATATTGTTAAAGAAATAAAACAAACCCCGCTTGTTATGTCCCATGTTGTAAACATTCGCATAACATCCTCGCTTTGGACAAACCTTGTACCGCAAAAATTATCATTATGAATAACCTTAAAATGTTGTTTACTGTGATGTATCTTGACTCATAACAATATATAATCCTGAAGAGGGAGATAGCAGTTTGCTTCAGTTTACTAAAACTTATTGTAATTCTGGATATAAAACTATTGAAAACATCAACGGTTGTTCTCTCAATATTATGAGAATTTACATGGGACTGATATGCAAACAGCGGTCCCTCTTTGCTCAGTCGGTAAAGGCGCAGCTACAAAGCAATACCATGCTGGAGGTGACTGGGTTCGATTCCCGGTCTGGTCTAGGATTTTTTCGTTAAGGAAAATTTCTCGACTCCCTGGGCAGAGGGTATGATTGCACTTGCCACACAATCATACTAATGCAAAACTGGTACCTGGCATCGAAAGATCTCAATTCATAACTGTGGAAGTGCATTTAGTTTAGAGCAAGCAATAAGCGAATTGTGAGAGCAATAAGCTTGAAATGCTAAAAAGGAGAAAGAACATATGCAAACAGCGGCAGTTGAATAATGAAAACTTCCCATCCGATTAATAACTGTTTAATTTCATTTATATTAAAAATTCAAATTAAATGTATACTTTAGAGCAAAGAAGACAGCGACATAGCGACTAGGTTATAAAGTGAATTTGTGTGCTTTAGCATTAAAGCCTAAATTAAGCCTTGAGCCTTCAGAATTATAGTATGTTATAATAATTATTGACAAGATGAATGTCATACGGAATCATAAAAAAGAATATAAATGCCCATGCCGTATTAAGCTTTGTACTAGCTGAACAGATATCAGTAGCAAATGCATTACAAAAAAATAATAATATTCACATTTTAATGTCGACTCAAAGCAAAATGTATTTGTCTGTACCCTTCATAACTAAACAACTAAGATCATCTATTATTTTAAATAGCCCGTCCCCTGCCATTTAAGGCTAACACCTGGCATCACTCTCCCGCCGGGGAACTTCATCCAGTAAACTCTGCTGGTTGGGCATCTCTCACCCGTCGAATAACACAACACACATATACAGCGGCTAGGGTGTACTTACCCATGAACGCTGTCATCAACGCGCAGCAGCATTCGTTCAAGTGTCAGATAGTAATAAAAAATAAACAGAAAACACTACGCAACATAACCTTACTTTTTTTTTAATACTATCCGTAGGCGATTCTCTTTTTCAGTGGAAAATGCTCTAGTCAAACCACCACTGAACGACGACTACAAATGCTATGCTTCCCCGGCTATTAGTGTTTACACGCACAAAGTCCTCACTTTCGACTCCAATGTGTCCCTTCTTCAACACTTTGATACCTTACCAGTCACGTTCAATTCAATCCAATTTGAAACTAACTTTCAAAGTACTTAATATTCAGTTCCCAAAATTGCACCTCAAAACCACCGAGTCAGCAAAGTTTTCATCGTCCATCTCCGTTCAAGTTTCCACTGGATGATTTTTTTTTCACTTCATTGAGAAGAAAAACAGTTTGGTGAGAGCCGAAACCCGCAAAACCCGTCGTACGCGCGACTACACTCAACGCATTCACGATAACGTATGAACGGAGCGACGGCGGTTGCCTTGGTTTGAACTCGTGTAAGCAAACAAAAATTCTCTGGGTTTCTGCTCAGATCCGCCCGTAAACACGCAGATAGTTTGTTTCTCTCTCACGCACACCGAGAGGTCGGTTTTACTGATGTGCTGTGCGTCGTTTGCAGCATAGAATTCCGCTCTTCGTCCACCGCAGTCGACAGTCTGCTCATCAGTATCAACATCAACACAAGAAACGGAGCTGGTTGTAAAAGCAGAGCTAGTGAGTGCGCGTTGTAAACGATCAGGGTAGTGTGTTTATGAATGGTGTGTGTTGGTGCGAGAATGAAATGAATAGCGAATGAACACCTGTATCGGTTCACATGCTCTGTTGCCGTATTTGCGACGCTGGAGTGCGGGATTGTTTTGACAGTGCCGGGACCCGATTAAAAGTTGCGAGCCTTTTCGGTTTTTCCTACAATGTGTGTATGCAATGTCTTATTTGGATAGTTAAGCATGCATTTATGTTATAGAAATGTTAAGATTAATATGAAAATAAAATAAAAATGCATACAAATAAATATCAAAACATGAATCCTGGAGAGTGGGACCTTTATGCGAAATACCTGTAACTAGAAAATAAGAAGAGAGATTAGTAATTTCCATTTAATTTCAACTACCTTTATTGCTTATCTTGACAGATACGCGTTTAGTACACGACACTGAAGAAGTCTGCACATTGTAGACGAAATACGCGTATCTGTCAAGATAAGCAATAAAGGTAGTTGGAATTAAATGGAAATAACTAATCTTTCTTCTCATTTTCTAGTTACCAAAACATGTTAGTGATAGGCAGATCAAGGAAAAATATGGATTTGGAGTAAAATGCATGGAAACCTGCGTAATATCAACCAATAATATCTGTATTAACCTACACGCAAAAAAGAACCGCAGTAGAAACTACCATTTCGAGGGTTAAATTAAGCGCAAACACCAACAATTTTCACCTGACTATAAATGCGCTTGATTTTACCATGCCTGCGTTAAGATCGACCATGGTGCGATTGGTATCAATATGAGGTCTGTCAAATGTACCACAAATGTTGATGGTTTTACCATAACCGTAGTAAATTTGACTGAAATTTCGTGGTGGTTTTTAAAATAGGCATAGTCGGGTAAAATGGTAGTTTTTACTACAAGATTTTTTTCTGTGTAGGATGTAACAATAAATATCATATCCACCATATCCGCCGGAGCAGTCACTGCTTTCTACTGATTAACATACAAGCTGAGTAAAACCACGCTAATATGTTGAGAACTTCATTAACAGAGTACTGCAAAAGTTATACTTTTTTAATATTGTCATCAAATTAAAATGTTTATCATTTAGTTTTAGGTTTTGTTAGACAAACTGATAGTTGAGGACCAACTTTGATACAATACCTAGCATAAATTGCTATTTTTTTGCATTTGGATTTGCTTTTATTACGCTTATTACATATTACTTGTCACTTCCATATTGCTGTTATTCAACAGCTAATGTTAAAAAAAAACCACACACCAACTCACTTCACAATTTTTAAAAAAAGAAACATTTTTTTTTTTTTTTATTTATTTATTGAGCTATATTTTACACTTACACTTTCTCTTGGACCCCTTTTACTCCTTAACAGCTTCAAACGTTTCTCACCGTCCAGCCCACCTCATCTTTCTCCCAGATTTTGAGAATTACCTCTTGAAATGATCCAAAGTGCTGACCTTGTATTCGTTCAGCTTCGCCAT
Organism: Aedes koreicus; assembly: GCA_024533555.2. Lineage (NCBI taxonomy): Eukaryota > Metazoa > Arthropoda > Insecta > Diptera > Culicidae > Aedes > Aedes koreicus. The sequence continues at coordinate 66,476 of JAHHFK020003124.1, read as the reverse complement.
CATATAGGACCAAACAAAAAAGTCGAGAGGATTCAAGTCCGGGGAGCTGGGAGGCCACAAAGTTTTGTCCAGAAAGTCGGTTAAATTGTCCCGACACCAGGCTTGAACCACATTTGCCGTATGGGCTGGTGCACCGTCCTGCTGGAACACGTAGTGCTCATCGCCGTAGAGGCTTCGGAGACTGGGGGCAACAACCTTTTCCAAAACCTCAGTTTTGTAGTACGCCGCGTTGATTTTGACGTTTTTTTCAATAAACACCAAGGGTAGCTTATCACGTTTGCATACTGCCCCCCAAACCATCACCGACGCGGCACTTTGGAACCGAGGGATGTTTATATTGGATTCAGGAATGCTGTCCCTCGATGGCGCCCACACCCGGTCATTTTGCACATTGTGCGGCTGCTGCAGCACGAACAGTTTCTCGTCCGAAAAAACAAACTCCTGACCAGCGTGCCGAGAGAGGATCCTCTTAGCTCGATCCAACCGCTTTTTGCTGGTAGCCTCCGAAACGCCATGGACCTTACGTTTTTTGTAAGGCCTGAAACCAAGGTCCTTGGTGAGTATGGTGTGAGCTGTTCCAATGGAAACGTTGAGATCTGCAGCCGTTTTCCGGATTGAGCGGTTCTTTTTGCGCCGAATTCGCTCCCTCACGATCTTGATGACCCGTGGCGTCCTCGCTGAACGCGGCCGACCGGATCTCGCACGGTCATTGGTCGAGGACGTCTCCCGGTATCGCCTGATGGTCGTGTAGACAAAGTTCCGCTTGACCCCATGCGATTTCAGCAGCCGGAATATATCGCAGGGTCGCTCACCGTTCAAAAAACGCTTAATTACGAAGTCCCGATACTCTTTCATCGCGCGTAACAAACAAACAACAACTAACAGAATGTCAACACCGCGCACATTCGGTAGCGTATGAATGAAGCTAAAGCTGACACCAATACCAATGCAGAATATGTACATGGCGCATACCTACGCAATGATGAAAACTTGTATTCGAACTTATTGAACACCGTGTAGGGTGGCCCTTTGGTATTCAAGTTCCACCAGGAAAGTGACCAGAATCAAATCTTTTAAAAAAACGGGTTTCGACGTATCAAATTTCATGCTTTTACAAAACATTGGAGGGTACTCTTTTCAGGTGGAACTTGCATACAAAAAAAGCCACTCTTGGCCAGTTTGTTCAAAAATCCTCCGAATAGCCTCCATTAAACTAGTTTTGCATAATCATGAAGTTCGATATTTATTTTAAGTTTGAAATGTTTACCACTGCAAAACAAACTTGTTTGAGACTTTGTTGGTTTACATATTCTTCAAATAACTCTACGAAAAGTCCTTTTGTAGTCGGTTCATTCCGCTCGATGAAGAAGTTCGAGAAACTTCTGGGTAAAGTTTATTAAAAACGCTACGATGCACAACGATTTAAAGTTAGTTCCAGTCATCGTAAAATACTCATTATTCGATTACCGACAATTTCATCCAGTGCTGAAGAGTAAGTTTTATAAATTGAATCTCCAATTGATTCTGTTGCATGACATCTAGTTCCAAAACAAATTCACTGACCCATCGTCAACGCACGGAACAAATCACCCACCATTTAACGTCGTCCTGGCAAAAACCACACCCCAACAAACTGCCGACAAAAGTGTTGATTTCCGAGCCACAGAACATAACCTTTCGCACCCACCCGAGGAGGAATTGTTATTCCGGCGGGAGAATGGTGTGTGTCTCCTTGATGCACTTACTCCGCCATTACTGCGCTGGGAGGCATCCAGTTGAATGGTACGCAATTTGTAGTCCTATCATTGTTCTTGCGGTCGACCACAGCCCGAACCGACCCCGACCTCGAGGGCATGTTCACAAGCTTAACTCTTCCCGTGGCCCCGTCCGGTTACCGAATTATTCACCATCATTGGAAACGAACGGACACATTCCTAGGATACTCCGCATAATGCGTTTGTTATGCAAATCTAACAACTGTTTTCTTGTCCACATTTCGCCGCACGCGTCCTTCCTAGCCCCAATCGAACATCATCGCCATGGAGCCACTGGTCACAAAGCTCGCACAGTGGTGGTTTCCTAGCTAGCACCAAGGATGACTCCACACATCCGATTTGCAACAAGATAACATTAGTGTTAATGGAGTGACCAATTGCTTTCCTTCGGTTTTCGGTGGGAAGGAGGGGGGCTCAGCCCAGCCACTCGGTTCTCGTATTATTGTCGCAATCAGCGAAACAGTGGGAACGATGGGATTAGGAACAGTGTTGCCGGGTTGATTGAAGCGTTTGTCGCCGACACTCGTCCAACCCTAGAGGAAATGTTGGCTCCCTGTTCAAACAGTCCGATTCGGATTTCGTCACACATGCCATGCCGGAGACCAAGTTTGAGATGGATTGGGATTGATCGGTCCTTTTCCCGTTCTACCAGTTGAGACGATAATACTGTAACCAAATTCGTGTCTCCTAACATGGGAATGAGGTTGATTGCTGGCCTGGCTGATTACATAGGGCGTGTAGTTGTGCTTGGCAATTGTGTGAAAGCTTGCTGCATAAACAAACAACCATCAGAGCGCATTAACTAAAAGCAGCGCCACTGCCGAAGTCTTGCTGACTGACGAGGACGATTACGACGAACAAAGAGGTCAACGGCGTCCATGTTGGTCGAACAAAGCAAGCTGGGAATTATCATGCTAGACTAGTGTTGGCGGAGATTATCCTTAGGGTGGCGACTGGGAATGATTCAAATGCTTCATTTCGTTCTACCGATCTCAGAAATTTGAAGAGAATTTCCGATTCCTATAATTTCGTGTCGATTGACTTGAGAAAAAAATTGCAATTCTCGTGTGAAGTGCAGATAATCACGTTCGTTGCAAGGAACTCACTTCCTCACATTCAACTGGTAGACTTGCTGCTGGTTTCTATGTTTCCGCAGGGAAAATGATTAAACGTTCCGACATACCCCGGGTAATTGCCCGTTTATGATCCCATCACTCAAATGGACCATCGTGCCTGCGAATGTTGGCTTGCCTGCGGACTGACCGACCGATGCGAGAGAAACTCCAACACGTAAAAAACGTTCTAACTGTTCATAATATTCTTAATCCAATTAAAGCGCAAACGATCATTAAAGAGTGTACGCCGCAGTCATTGTAAGACTCCTGGGTTTGGTTTCTGCGGTAGCGAACATAAAAATGCTACTAGGATGGCAAAAAAAGCTTAACGACATCAACCAAGCTGGCCATGATTTATTAACTCTATAAGGCTGCCACAACTCTATCTCTTTCTGTCTCTACCTAGCGGGGGAAAAAACTATCACCGAGTACGGCATCACGCATTAGAGAATAACTATGGATCTGGTTCGGTTCCAAGATTTTTCCTCTGTGAACAATCTCATCATCATAGTCATCACCATCAGCAGTGGTAATTGAAACCAGTACGTACTGACTGTTGGCGTCAAGTCGAAGCCGCAAGCTAACGATGCCCCTAAGGTTCTGTTTCTGGTGTTTCATCATCATCATCATCATCATCATCATCGTCATCATCGTCCTCGTCGTCGATTCCGACAAACTAGAACAACGACATGTGTTAATGAATAATGGAAATTCTCGTTCTAGTCGCGTCTGGCGAATTTTTCCTTTTTTCCGAAAAAAAGAGGATCTCAACCGAATCCCCGGGACTAATTTCATTAACGTCTATCGGCGAAATGACGGATGAATATCAATTCCGATCAATGCCAACGGAGCGGACTATTGGATTCCACTTTCGTCTTATGCTTCTTCTTTTTTGTTACGTTTGCTTGGTTGCGTATCGACAAGTAAACCGCAATCATCGATTATCATCCTATTCGACGTCCATTTGGATACCTAGCCGGAAGAGCGATATCGGCTGATTAGAAGATAAAGGACAGTAACGGATGTCCGTGTGATAGAGCCTTTGTTGTTTCGGGTGTGTTTTTTTTCTTCGTTGGACTAATTTCATGCCTCAATGACTTGATGCGTTGCTCGTGATTCAGCGGTAATTGGAATTCGGTTTTTCGGTGCATTCTCATGCTGGGAACAATTGAGATGGCTTGAAGGATAGTGCTTTAAGGAAGAAGATGACTCTGGTTGAGATTGTTAAACTTCGTTTCGGCACTGAATATATAAGGTTTGTATTCACGATAATACGGAAACGTTTAAATCACTGAAACTTTTGAAATATTGCACGTAGGCGTGAAAAATTTCACTGAAGTATAGCGAGGAGTTTTTGATGAAAAGACTATGATTGCTGTTTTCAGTCCAAGTTTATTGTTCAAGATGGCGATGAATAAAAAGCACACGAGCGAGTGGATTGTGTACGGACCTAAGGAAAATCCTGACTTGTCAATACTTGCAGGAATAAACATAGATTAACCGAGATCTACTGTTCACAGTGTGCTCAAATCATTTTCGGAACGTTTGACGGTCGAGAAGAAACCGAGAAGTGATAAAAACATTGGACGTGCTGATCCTGTCATGGACCGAAAGGCGAAGAGGATATTGAAGAAAGTCCGAAATCTCTCTGTTCGAACGGTGGCTCGTTAAATAGGAATGTCACCTGGTTTGTTCCAAAAATCAAGACAGCGTTTTTCAGCAAAAGTCGTAGAAAGTAAAAATGACGGGCTCGACGTTTGTACTGCGAATATTTGACAAAGTTTCCATGCGTTGTTATGGACGATGAAACATATGTCATGAAGGATTTCAAGCAGCTTCCAGGGCTGGTTTCTTATTCTGTTATGGCCAGAAATGCAACAGCTCACGAAGAAGGCATCGAAATTGCAATTTGCACTTGTGGCAGAAAGAGTAAATCATAACTACAGGTACAGTCAATAAGGAGATTTTCCAGAAAGAATGCTAGCAGAAGCGATTGCTCCCTTTAATCAAAAACCACAAGGAAAAACCTTGGTGCTGGCCCGACTTGGTAACATGCTATTATGCTAAAACAGTGATGGAGTGGTATGAAGTAAATCAACTGAATATTGTACCAAAAACCGCAAATCCGCCAAATTGTCCAAAATTACGTCCAATCGAGAGATATTGGGCTCTAATGAAGCGGAAGAAATAAGAAATCAAAGAAAAAACACAAACACTTCCAATAAATTTGGACAAATATGGCTACCGCAGTATCCGAAGAGTCTGTACAATCCCTATGGGATTGAGTTAAGCGCAAAATTCGAATAATTCATGCAATTTTTGTCTTCGTGAATTGTTAAATCAAATCCCATAAATTTGAAACAAACATTATTTGTCACTATACTTGGAAAAGCACTTTTAGCAAAAGGTTTTATATGTTACAATCAGGGACAAATGTGCCGTTTGTCTTACGATAATTGAGTGCTCTCTGTTTTCTTTTCTTCCTAATAACCCACACAGGATCTTTCTTTGAATCCTTAATTGTTTGACGTTCTTCACCAAAGCTGCCGCTGATAGATGCAGATTTAGAAGACGGCGATGTTTTGGTCAGCTTTATAACAAAAATGATATGGAATTGAATACTAGGGCTGCAAGAGAATTGCTTATTGAAACATACCACCCTTTTCGTGATCCTTGCTATCATCACAATCGTTTTATCCGCTGCTTTCATCAGTTCTAATCGAGGTCTGATTAACATATGCTTCAAAATAATGGAATGTCAAACGGTAGTTGAGGCCAAACGGGAACCTGTTCCAGAAAGACAGGTCCTAGGACAAATCATAAAACTTAACGTTGCGAAATATCCTACTGGCAAAATTTCAGGAATTTTGATAACCATATTGCCATTCCTGAGACTTGTTCAAATGGCCACCGACCCGGATGATTCCATCCTTGTCGATTGTCGAATTGTACCATCGTAATGGAGAGTTTGAGGGTATAGCTAAGTGACATAGTACTGCTCGTCTTACTGAAGGCCTCCACTTGAACTCGCCTGATCAAAAAATGTCCGCTTCTTGGCAGAAAAGAGTAATTCTTCCTATCACCGCATAGTTTTTTTCAGCAACTCCATCAGTACAGCGGATCAGATCGGTGAATGGCGAGAATTTTTCAATGTATTCTTTGTTGAATTCTGATGAAGCCTGATGGTGAAGCTACATTTGCCACAACAGAATATCGTTTCTCCCGATCTGCTTCTTCTTCAAATTTTTGTGGTAAATTTTTTAGTTGTAGCCAGCTTGGTCCTTGCTACCAGACGCAATTTTCTACAATTTCGGGGTTGTCAACACTACTGATTTTGCATTATAACACAACGATCACAGGTTATTTTGTGACTGAATTCAATTGGCTATGCAGTTTTCGCCAGTTCTTATCTAGCGTGGAAGGAAGCTGCCGATAAAATTGGGCAATTTTCATCCTGTATTGACCAAAGAGTCTACATAAATATCTTCACAGATCACTTCCAATTTCGTTTGATTATATAAAATAAATTGGTTTTCAAATTTAAAAAAAAAATATTAAAAATTTATAAATTTATAAAAAAAAATTATATTTTACAAGTTTTGAAATAAAATGAACATTTTAAATCCTTCACTCCCCCTGAATTTGCCTGAATTTTTAAACTCACCTAGCACTGTAAATCCCCTAATCTTTCAAATCCATCAATTAAAATAAATACTCAAAATCCTCAATATCCACCAAGTGCTCCAAATCATAGAAATATTCCAAATCCTCCTTATCTACTGAGAACACAAAACCTCCTAACCCTTTAAAAATTTTAATTTCATTCATCTTCCTAATATATTGGGGTCATTTCTGACCCATGCCGCAACTTCAATGTACGCTATCTTTTATATTTTTAACTAATCGGACTGAAATTGTCTGAATTTTAATATTTTTCGGAATTTATTGCATGAAAATGTTTTTTTTTTCAAATTAGTTTAAGGTGGTTGTACAAAAAAAGTGACACATAAGACATTAGGGTCAATATTGACCCGGATTTCAACTCTTCGTAGAATTTCGAAATTTCAACTTACCTTTCAAAAACTTTTTTATCACCACAGCACGAAACTCCCTCATCGCTGGTAAAAGATAAACACCGAATGAAAACGATAGGACATAACCTAAAAGCGTTTGTATAAACATAGTGCAAAACTACACCAACACATACGTGAAGCATGTTGAGTAGTTTCACGACACCAATGCAAGGAAAAAGTGTATGAGAATATATTGGACACGATGTACTTTTGAGTACTAGGAATATTTTACTAGTACTTCTAAATCTTTGTTTAGTACCAAGAAGTCCAAACATAGTTCGAGTACAACGCTCTACATACAGTGCTCTGCATGCTCCTCGCATTTCTCCGCACTTTGAAACCAGTTTTCTTTCAAATTGAGGACTTCAATTTCAATATCCCACAAAAATTGAACACGCGATGCTCTTACGACGACTACGGAAATTGTGAGAATCGTAAAATCTTACACACAAAATCTGTTCGGTAAAATAGAGTCAAACCATTTGAAAGATTATGGTCTCAAAAATGCACTGGAACAAAAAATAAACTGGTTTCGTTCACATTGTCTCCCGGGAATTTGCTAAAAGGGGAAGTAACCCAACAAACATCGGTGTTGAATTAGAGCTTGTTCAAGCAAATTTGGAGAAGCTATTCAGCTATTCTAGAAGAAACAGCTGAATAGCTTCTCCAAATTTGCTTGAACAAGCTCTAATTCAACACCGATGTTTGTTGGGAAGTTTTAGGATGTGTTATCAGAAATGCATATAACATTCCAGACTCATTGTAGAGAATTGGCGTGTTCAGCAAAGTTTCTCAGTGCATAACGAATCGTCTTTTGATATTATCATATTAGTTCCAAACCGTGCTGCAAAGATGGCGCTGCAGTATGTCTTTTCCAAATGAAGCTCTAGAGAGTTGCCGTCTGGATCAAAGTAGTTTGGAATATAAAATTCAGTCATTTGACACTATCAGATTAGTTCCAGATTTTGCCACAGAGATGGCGCTGAAGTCTAGCTTTGTCAAATGTTACTTTATAGAGTTGCCGTCTTCGGTAAAGTTGTTGAGAATGTAAAATGAAGACATTTGATATAATCACATTAGTTCCAGATCGTACCGCAGAGATGGCGCTGCAGCTTCTCATTGCCAAATGAAGCGCTAGAGAGTTGCCGTCTTCGGAAAAGTTTCTCGGCATGCCATTTGTCGTCTTTTGACATTAGAATATTAATTCCGGATCTTGCCACTAAGATAGCGCTGCAGTCTATCTTTCCAAAATAAAGCTCTAGAGGGATGCCGTCTTGGATAAAGTTTCTCAGTATGTCGTCTTTTTAGTTCCAGATCTTGCCGCAGAGATTGCGCTGCAGTCAATCTTGGTTGGATGAAGCTCTAGAGAGTTGTCATCGTCGGCAAAGTCTTTCAGGATGTAATTTGTCATCTTTTGTCATTATTCTATTAATTCCAGATCTTGCCGCAGATATGGCGCTGCAATCTATCTTTGCTAAATGACGCTCTAGAGAGTTGCCATCTTTGGCAAAAAATTTCAGTATATCATTTTTCGTCTTTTGACATTATTAGATTAGTTCCAGCACAGAGAACACACATCTAAGTTAGAACAAAATGTCTTCAAAAAATTGTCTACGAAATCTAATCAAAAACAGGGAATTCCTCGTTAAAAACACTAACGCCGCACAAACCGCATGTTGCCTTAGGAAGTGGTAAATATATATATAGTAGGTTTCCATTTTTGACAACATTACCTAATAAACCAAAATGGGATGTCCTTAGAGCTATTTTAGTTCTATTTAATCAACCATGTTAAAAAGATCCCTGAATAATATTCTAGTAAAATTCATGCCCTCCTAATTTTGTTACAAATTTTTGAAAACAGTAATTTGTTCCACACTTGGCTCCATAAAGTCGCCTTGGTCGAATAAAGTTTGTCCATGTTAAAATTGCAACAATGATAAATAGACGAAATAGGCGTATCTGTCAAGATAAGCAATAAAGGTAGTTGGAAATAAATGGAAATTACTAATCATTTTTTTATTTTCTAGATACAGGTATTCCACTAAACAGCTCACACTCTCCATAATTCAATGATAAATAGCTGTAACTGTATGCTGTAACCATGGACCATTTCCCTTATTGTTGACGACCGTTTCCGTTGTTGTTAAGACATTAAACCTTATAGTTGACAACTATAAACTAACAATCTCCCATACATTATTAACAATATGTCAGATGGTAAAAGACCACATAACAATATGCTGAATAAGCGGTTAAGTTCAGTGATTATACAACTTACATTCGAAATATAATTATGACTAGTTAGCAAATTGTGTTTCGGTAGGCGGGTACTGAACAACTTTGCCGAAGACGGCTACCCTCTAGAGCTTCATTTGGCTAAGATAGACTGCAGTGCCATCTCAAATCTGATAACATGCTAATGACAAAAGACGACATATTACACACCGAAGCACTATGCCTAAGACGGCAACTCTGTCAAGCTTCATTTGACAAGCATAGACTACATCTTCATTTCTGCTGAAAGAACTGGACCTAATATGATTACGTCAAAAGAAAACAAATGGCACAATGAGAAACTTTTCCCTAGATGGCAACTATCTAGAGCTTCATTTGACAAAGATAGACTTCAGTGCCATCTTTGCGGCATGATCATGAACTAATATGATGTTGTCAAAAAACGACAAATAAAATTCTAAGAAACTTTGTAGAAAACGGCAACTCTCTTGAGCTTCATTTTGCAAAGATCGACTCCGTCGCTATCTTTGCGGCAAGATCTGGAACTAAAATGATAATCTCACGAGACGACAAATGACATTTTGAGAAACTTTGCCGAAGACGACAACTCTCTAGAGCTTCATCTGGCAAAGATAGACTGCAGCACCATCTCTGCAGCAAAATCAGGAACTTATAAGATAATGTCGAAAGACGACATATGACATATTGAGAAACTTTGTCCAAGACGGCAACTCTCTACAACTAGTTTGGTATGTTTTGTATGCAATTCTGTTCACACATCGAAATCAAAACATCCTTCCCTTCGTAGTAGATTCCCGGTGGCCAATGTTAATGGAACCAGGTTTTTTCTCCACCAATGCATTTTTGAGACCATAACCTTTCAAATGGGGTACAAACATTAAGTCTAGGTCGAAATTTCCTAATTCTAGAAAGAGTTTAAATCCGAGTCAATATCATGTGTTAGTTTTTTTAAATACCTGAGGAAGGTTAAACCCTGCAAATCATTAAAATTAACACTTCACTTGATCACTTTTCCTAAAAATAAAAATAAAAAACTGAAACACTTTTTTAAACTATCACTAGTAAACGCGAGCAAATTCCGTTAAATTCCACTACAGATAGCTTATCTTTTGACACATAGGCCTATTTCGTCTGCGACTTACAGACTTCTTCAGTGTCGAGTGCTCGACTTCAATCAAAATCGTTCTACTAATCGCTCGCAAAAGTGTTTTTAAAAAAATAAAAAAAGAGTATTTTAAAAAAAAGTGAAGCCGCAAATCAGCCAAATCCTACAAATCTGACAAATGTTTAAATCCTCGAGTCTTTCAATTCTTCTAAATTCTCCTAAACCTCCAAATCCTTCACAATGTTAAAATGTCTCTAATCCATCGAATCCTCGACATCCTTCCTTCCCCAAAGCCTTCTTATCTTTAATGTTTCAAATGCTCCACCTCCCCTTGTCCACTCTCTCAAAAAAAAAAAAAAAAGAAATACACCAACCAATTCTTTCGAACCCACGAAATTCCAAACATCCTTCAAGTTTACATAATACATACAACAAATCCTCTAAATCCTAAAAAAACCAATCATTTATTTGCAGTAAATCCATAAATCCATTCCTAAGGGGTTAATCATAAACCACGTTGACTTTTTTTGAAGGGAAGGGGGGGCTGATTTCTGATCAAAGTCTACGTTCCATACAAAACTTAAAAAAAAGTATGGAGAAAGGTCTAGAGGGGGGGGGGGGGGGGGGGTAGTCTAAGATTTTCAAAAATGAGTCTACGTGGTTTTTGAACAGGTCCTCATCAGCAAAACCCACCAAATCTACTAAATTCTCAAAATCCTAAAAAATAAAAATGAAAACACTTCAAACCACCTCTCTGCTCGCGCCACCTCGGATGATCATGAACTAATATCTTTGAAATCGAAATTCTTGAAATTTTACCCCCCTCACCCCCGCTATCTTTCGCAAGATCTGGAACTAATATGATAATCTCACGAGACGACAAATGACATTTTGAGAAACTCCACCGAAATCTGATTCATTGAAATTCTTGAAATTTTCTAAAAAACTCAAATTTTCCACAATCTTAAAATGATCCAAATCCTTCAAATCTTCCATGATCTCCATGGTTGGGCTCGGGTCAACGGGTCGTTGGACGGATAATAGATTGCTGCAGCTGTAGCCCATACTAAAGGGTGTTTCGATTAAAATTTGGTCGACTTAAACTTGACGCATTTCCTTTCATCGTGCGTTTCAAAAAATTTGCACACCCCTCATTTTGAAGATGTGTGCGTGTAGCATCATGCCTCTATTTTGATCTTAGCACTTCAGTTATCAGTGTGTCGTCGAAGAAAGAGAAGCAAAGCATCGAAAGTTTGCACGTGCATGGCGAAAATCCAAACTACTCTCACGCCAAGTTGGCGAAATTGTTGAATGTGGCTAAATCAACTGATACCAACGTATTAAAAGTGTTCGGTGAACGTTTGTCGACAGCCAGGAAAGCTGGATCGGGGGGAAATCGAAAGCCGGAGGCCACAGCGACGACAAAAAGATTTGCCCGCTGTTTCGAGCGGAACCCCAACCTCTCCGTCCGAGATGTCGCAAAGAAGCTGGGAGTGGCGCCTTCAACCGTGGATAGAGCTAAAAACGAGCTGGACTGTCGACTTACAAGAAAGTGGTGACTCCAAATCGCGACGATAAACAAAACACGTCGACCAAAGCACGATCGCGAAAGTTGTACACGACGATGCTGACGAAGTTTGATTGCGTGGTACAGGACGATGAAACTTACGTCAAGGCAGACTTTAAACAGCTTCCTGGACAGGAATTTTACACGGCAACCGGACGGAGGAAAGGTGGCAGATATTTTCAAGCAAAGTAAACTGTCAAAGTTCACGAAGAAATATCTGGTGTGGCAGGCCATCTGTACCTGTGGCTTGAAGAGCAACGTTTACATTGCGACCGGAACCGTCAACCAGGAAATTTATCTGAGCGAGTGCCTACAAAAACGTCTACTGCCTTTCCTGAAGCGACACAATTGTTCCGTTCTATTTTGGCCGGATTTGGCATCTTGCCATTACGGAAAAAAGGCCATGGAGTGGTATGCTGCCAACAACGTTCAAGTGGTGCCCAAGGACAAGAACCCTCCCAACACGCCACAGCTCCGCCCAATCGAACAATATTGGGCCATCGTCAAGCGGAACCTTAAGAAGACTCAAAAAGCTGTTGTGAGCGAGAAACAGTTCAAGGCAAACTGGCGTTCTGCCGGGAATAAAGTGGACAAGGAGACTGTACAAAATCTTATGGTAGGTGTTAAACGAAAGACCCGGCAATTTGCATTTGAATATTTCTCCTGTATTCTGTATTAACTGAACTTGAAAAAGAAAAAGAATTTGACTTATTAATAAAAACTTTGATCGACTCACAGACATTACTGTTTGACCAAATTTTGATCGGAACACCCTTTATACCCTGGCTACTATGGCTGGATGGATGGATTGTTGCCGCTTTTCCTTTCACGCTAGAGCGGTCGGAGAAGGCGATACTTGAGTTATGAATAGGGATATCAAATGCCAGCCAATCGTTGCTTCTCTCCGGTGAGTGACCTCACTGATGTTGATCATCAGAGTACGGTGTGTTCGGTCACACATTTGAATTCGCGTTCAGAAAATTGATATAAACCCCCCCCCCTCCCCACCTAATCCTCGGAAATCTTCAAATCCAATTTACTTTCCAATAGTCCAGATCCTCCAAATCATAGGAACACTCCAAATATTCCAAACCCTTTAAATCTGCCAAAGTATCAAAATTTCTAAATTCCTAAGCCTCCTATGAAAAAAATCCTATATATTCTCCAATAAAAGTTAATCGCGAGATACAAACAATAAACTTTAATTTCGCTGCTGGGAAAACTTTACTACATTAGTTTACTTTATTACTGCTCAAGTACTTTAATTACTCTGTAGTTATTTTATATTCCATTCACTACAATCGAAAATTTATCATCAGAGTACATGTACAGCATTTTCAGAACCATTATTTACAAGGAATTGTGTAAGATGCAAATCAATAATGTATTTGTAGTCGTGATGACTCGTTCATTTTACACTTCTATTAAGACGTTCTAATAATGCTCCATAACGCAAACGACCGTGAACGAAAAGAATCGATAAATTTTATAGAATAAATGGTGTCGTTTTTTTTTTCAGAGGTTCAAAATTTATACACAGCCAATATTTTGGGTTTAAGAAACTACAAAGGTTTCACATACCAAATCATTAGGACTTGTGTGCAATATTGCATCAAACATACTTTAAAAAAAAGCATGTGAAATCTCTATAGTTTCTTTGATTTGTGTCTTCGAAAATTCCAGCGACCTTAACCTTAAAATGATAATCAAAAACCAAGCTTCAGAGACATTCAATGCTCCCTAAAATGTACAACCCAGTATCCCAGTTGTTTTCGGTAACAACGTCGATATAACCCGCCCTTCTTTCCCCATTCGAGCATCCCCCCTTCCGTTGGCTAGTTGGTGATTTATGAGCATAAAAATCGCTTTCAAGTTGGCAAATTGCTCGCTTGACAAGCAGACAAGCTTTCGGGTAGGTGTTTGTGGATGGAAAAGAGCAAGCAGGGAGGACCCGCATTGTTAATAAACCTGGTTCCATCACACTTTCCTTCTTCCGGGGGCGGCGGCGCACGTGACGAATTTAGTCAAGAACAAGCGCCACCGCCTCGGAAAGAAAAAGCACCTTTGATCCTTCGGCACGAGAGTGTGTCATAAGTTGAACGGTCGACCATAAGCGCACCTCGATAAACGATTTCGTTGCCAGTGCCCCGGTGGCCAGATTTTCCGGGGAGGGGCGGTCGTGTAATTTGGTCGGTGCGACATTGTTTGTTTTACAACAACGTGTCAGGCATCGTGCATCGTGCGCGTGTTTCACTGCTTTACAGGGGGGATTCATCCAGTTGGGCGGAAGGTTGTAAAACATAGTGCAGGCGGTGTTATATTTAGCAGCTTATTTAGCAAATTTAATCAACTGCTGGGCAGCAATTTGCATACTTAATTAAATTGCCACTACCTTATTGGGAACGTGTGACACATTCTCAGGAAGGTTGGATCGGAAGGTGGGTTGAAACGGTCGGAACATTCTTGGAAAGCCTGCGGATGAAGGCATTGATCATTCGGAGCGGCAAAACAGAAAACTAATTTATCGTTCGCAGCATTGAACCTTTTTTTTTGTTTTTACGATTCCATGAATGCGGGGAAGTTCAATTTGCAAAGTGGATGAGTATTGTTTTTGCCAGACAAATGGAATTTCTAGCATTCAGCTGGAAGACTCGCATCATCTTACAGCGGAGCTTTGATTCTGTAAAGTGAAACCGTTCCATCATTATCTACCATCGATCTCTGTCATTATCAATACCCGCGGAAGGTGACTTTTTGCGATTTTAGGATGTTCAAACCATCAACCAGAATAATATTGTTAACTTCCGTCCGTCGAATTTTCAACTTTTCGATGATTTTTTTTGAAATGCAGCTTCAAAAACACAACTAACAATTCTGGGTGATGTCACTGTCCCGCAAATACCATTCAATTGGAAGAAAAAGTCATCTCAGTGCAAGAGCCGGAAGAGAAACCAACCTGAGACTGGAAACCGTAAATGATTGATGGCATCCCGGGAAGCTGCATCTCCTTTATCCTACCCTCATTAGCCGCCATTCACCTACCCACCGGCGGCGGCAACCCAGCTGGAATATGAACCATTTTCCAGCATTGACATCGTCATTATTTACTTTTTTGACAGCGAATGCCATCTTCATTACTCGTTCCGTCCCTTTATGGGGTGGTGCCTGGTGGTCTGTCCGACCTGACCCGCTTGGTGGGCCAAAGTGCAGCTGCAGTAAAGAGCAAATTGCCATTACGGGAAAAAAGTGTCCAACTTTTCCTCCCCAACTGCCAGCACGTCCAGGAAGTTTTATAAATGCGAATTCAAACGGTTGGGATGCATCAGTTGCGAAACGGGATGGAAATTAATCGACGTTTTTCTTCGGGGAAATGTTTGCGGATTTGTTGGCAGATGAAGCCAGCTGGACGGTTGTGGGAAAAGATGCTGAGAAGAAACTGCGAAGCAAGAAGTCTTCTAGCTGGGGATAGGAACGTTCTGGTTTTTTGTGCGAGACGGAGAACATATTTCAAATATGACAAAAAGATAATTTCATTTGGAAGGGCAATTAACTGTTTTTGTGGCTGATGAGTTTTCTGGCGGTGACTTAGATGAGGATTTCTTCAATTTTATCAAAGAAAGTGGGGTCAAATGTAGTTAATAAATAGCTTACTAAAAAGGAGATAAATAGCCACAAGTAAGTCAATACGAAAAGTCGAAACTATCCGAAATACCTGCGCAAAGAACAGACGAATGATATACGTTAAAACACTCCATAAAAATTAGCGGAGTTTGGCAGAAATCCGGAGGCATCCAAATTATTAGCTTTTAGGCATTAAGGACTCTTTTAGTTCAGTCAGTGCTTCTACTGCAGGTAAAGTGATTTAATGTTATCAAACCGATTCCCTCCTGTTCTCCTACAGCCAATGGATTCATGGGATGAGCTACATTCTGGATTTGATAGTCACAATTTTTAGTTTCACTGTCATATGTCTCTCGTTTTGGCGTTCTGGTTCCATGGCTATTGCATGTAATTCACATTCACCAGATAGCTTATTGTCCGGGAAGACCGTAGAGTAGGTGAAGACTCTACGGGGCTGAGCTTCAAGCAACCCGGCGGGTCCACGGGTCGCGGATGGTGGGGTTCCATCAGATATGATGGACAGCTACTGAATACACGAATAAGTAGTCCTGGACGAGCGGCGGGGACTGTTTAGGATGTGGGGGGACTGAGCAGTTGTTGGGCTCTGTTGAGTTTCTTCCAAAAACCCACAAATATCCGAAAGCCGCCCTGACAAAAGCGAGCAACCCCACTTTTTAAAAATAAGGGTAAAAGTCCAAGCCTTCACCCATTTGAGCGTCTGTTCTCCATTTTAGGGGCGGCTGAGTCACCGTCTTGTTAGTGCGCCCAGGACTCTAAATACAAAAGCCGAAAGTCCTGGTGGTTAAACAGCAGCATCACGATGGTCCTCCTGCGAGATAGTGGGGTTGGATGTGGGCCTTGCGAGCCGACACCATTAAAAAGGAATTGCAACGAATAATACACAAGGAAGATAGTTTATAGACTTCGCTCCATGTTATGTAGTAATTTAAGTGAACGTATTGTCGACCAGGTAGAACTAATTGTCGTGCGTTAGAATTTATGGTAATAGCCACACGGTCCGATTTTGCTATAAAAATGTAATTACTCGCAAAAAACGCCACTCAACCTTTCCTCCCAAGGTCGAGTTCAAGAAATCTTCGGGGAAGTGGAGAAAGATGAGAGCGTTCTGGTTTCATTGACACAGAATGAAGGACCAGCGATTGTGGGATAATAATCTTATTATGCTAATCTCGTGTTGACGATTTAGTTTGCAAAAGGTCACGAGGAAATTTCCGTTAAGTTCGGCTGAGGTCACCTTCCCTAATAAGAGAATCACGATTTCACATCACTTTTGTTTGAACTGCGGATCAGAAGCTCGTTAAGCTAGCTAGATGCCCCCTGAGTCCATTTAAACTTCTTTACCATCGTCTGATCTGGTCACAAATTTGCTGAGCTACTCAGCAGTTGAGAGCTAAGAAGTACTCTGACTTGTTCTATAGCTCATTGTACTACTCATTATTTAAACAAATGAACACCAAATCAATTCTCTGATCTACTCGTCTGAACTGTCTGAGCGCTTCAGAAGATTTTTGAGCTTCTCATCAAATCTCTGATCAATCAATAAGTTATAGGACCGTTTTAGATCGTCTCTGACTAACTTAGACGTTTTCTGAACTATTCAGGTCCAGTGAACTATTCACAGTTACCTCCACAGTTCAGATGATGTTTGAACTGCTTAAAAACCTCCACAGTTCAGATGGTTTTTGATTTTGATATGTCAAAACTCGTCTGAACTGCTAAAAATAATATTTCAGAGGTACGCTGACCAACTTAGAAGTCGATTGAATTGCTCCAGAGTTGCCTAGCATCCACACTGAAGTTGTCAGAACTGCTTTAAAAAAAAACCAACCGTTCTCTCAAACGCTCAGATGTCCTCTTATTTTTTTCAACTGTAGCAACTACCCATAATTGTTAACTTGTTTATAGGTTGTCTGATGATCTCATTAGTGCTGAACAAAGTCGAGAAAGCTTTCATTCTGATCTACTCAATAGCAGGTGCATCCACATTCTCTTAACTGCTCATAAACCTCATCAACTGCCCGCAATATTTGTTTTGTATGTCACTAGCTGAACGCTGAATAGCGTCGAAACCTTGTCTTTGATAGAATATATTTCATAATACTTTCGAGGCAGTTCACCAGACGTATACAGGCAATGGCGAACAAGAAGACACTACCATTCAAGGGGGTATCATCCCCCTTCCCTACCCCGCATCTTGGGGAACCTTGGTAAAAGATTATGCGCCCGATTGTATATCACCTTCATATGCCCTCCGCTCGTTTCCATCTTTCTTTCAATTTTCATCTTTCAATTTTCATAAATTGCCGTTACTCTAAACGGAATTTTCAATGCTTTCTCTTCAATTCTCTTAGTTCTAGCAATAAATTACTGTCCACTTCTAGAGCCTCTCATGTTGATGGGAAATTATCTACTTCTGACAAATTTCATCATTAGATTTCGTTACTCCGCGCATATGGAGAATACAACAAAAACAACAATCAAAGTGAAGAAGACACTGTTGTGGTCTGATTCGAAAAGTTATTTGAAAAGGTGTGATAATGGTTCGATTTTTCATGCATTTGTGTCCATCTCGTACTGCATCGTCATTCTAAAGGTCTGTGATATGTTAGTTGTTGTTTGGTTATTTCAGAGTCATGAAATTCTTCCAGTGGTGTAAAATGTTTCATCAATCTGTTGTCCTTTCGTATCATACTTTTAGCTTGCTGTAAAAAGATTTTGTATTTTAAACGTCGTTTGTCTATGCTTGAGTTATGAAAGTTGTAATTAAATAGTTTTACCTAGGCATTTGTGTGAAAAATTAATAACAGGAATGATCTCACCAAATCGACTACACACGAAAGATATGATGTCCATCCCCTGAATTCAATTCTGCTTTCCTAATGCTTTGTGTTTTTTCTCTCTTTTGGTTCGATTTACGTTTCGTTCTTGAGTCTGTTTGAAGAGAACCCAAGTAACAATTTCAGTTCTATTCCAGCCATATAGCACTCCTCCCGGCTTTGTTGATGACACTACATTCAAAACTGTTTTGTCCACCAACTCCTCCTCTATGCACCTTTAAAGCCGAAATGTGTACAAAGTGGCCCACTCTATAGACGGTTGTGAAAACAAATTAATAAAACCTTTCTAAGACCATAAAGATTTTGAAAATGTTCTAGTGAAAGATGTTATGACCACTTGAGAACCATCATAAAACCTATTGGCCGCCATCAAAACCAGCATAAGGCTGAATGGCCACAGCTGTCAAACTTCACGGCGAAATCGTGGTTGGTTTTTGTTGTTTTTTGTTGTTTTGCTTTGTTGCTCTTCTGATTCATTCAACAGTAAATAATGTCTTAAAAAAAAGTTCTACTGTTACGGGAAATTATGATTGATAGCAAAATATATTAAAGATTTTGAGTTTTTTTTATGGCGTATCATGCTCCAAATCATATGCGCATTTAATTTTATGGTGAATATTGGCACGATAAGAGCTGAAAATTAATGCGCCTTGGAAATTATGCGAGTTTACAACAACAACAACAAAATTGAAAGAAATATATTCGGTAAATTAATCATGAAACTCCTGAAAATTGATGGAATTCAATGAGGTTATCTAAACGAATACCGAAGTTTGTCTCAGATCGACAGTTCAATTGTATTACATTTAAAATTTGGTGTATTTATTTCTCCACATTTCAATTATTTCATATATTTCAATATGGCGATTGCAAGAAATCACAGTTTTGCCAAAAAGCCAATTTATCTTAGCAATGGCTACTATAAAACTATCTGGTCGCTTGGTAGCTTTCCTCAATGCCAGTTAGCCGTTTAATGCATTTACTGGAGGCAAAATGGTTTTAAAATGCTGTTTCAACTGATCATAATAAGATAATATGAATGAGTCCTAAAACGGCATTTTAAAACAGCATTTAATGAGTAAATAAAGTCAAAATAAAACCTTTGATAGGAGTAAAAGGAATTTTAGAAGTCAAAGTTTTAAGATCGTTGTAAAGAAGCTGTGAAGGTTCTTAAAACCTGACTAAAATTTGAAACCTATAGGCATCTCTTGCTGCCATAATAAAGCCGAATTGATTTCTAGTGGCTTTCATAAAACTTTAATAAAACTTAATAAAGCTGGATGGTTTTGGCAATGTTACTTGGGAAATGCTCTATTCACGGATGAGCACTCGGTGCGGCATTGATTCGATGTTATAAATATATGTAAATGAGGAAAGTCAGAAAAATAATTCAACATGATTTCACACGTTAGACGTTAATTGAACATACATGGGCTGTAAGAATGTTTCATCAATTGTGAGGTGAATAGTTTAACAAGGACATGAAGAAATGTTTTTCTCAATGACTAAATATCTTTTATATAAATGTATATCCACATAATAATTCACAAGAAAATTATATTTTAAGACACTAAACACTAAGGATAAGCTTTTCCTAGTGGAATTTAAGAAATTTAAGGAATTTGCTCGTGTTTATTAGTGATAGCGTCAGAAAGTGTTCCAGTTTTTAATTTCTTTAAAAGTTATAATGTGAAGTGTTAGTTAGAGTTTTACTAGTTTTCCAGTTTCTCGGAAGTGTTAAGTGGTGGAGGTGATTCGATTGAAAACTCCAACATGCTGTGATTTAAGTGTAGTATTGAAAAAAAAACATCTCTGATCGTCAAGCATACAAGTTGTTTATATATTTTGGTTTCGACTTCCGGCCATATCGGCCACATCATTTACCTGACGAGCATTTCAAACGAAATTTTGAGAAGTTATTCAAGAAGCAGTTCATGCACCGTTAAACCAAGATTATTGCATTATGTGTTGACATAAATATATCACACACAACGTTCGCAAACAAAGCAAGCTGAGCGTTGCTTAGTAATTTGGTTAATGATGGTGAGATCTTTCCATTTAGCCAGAAAGTCGAATGACAAAAGGTTAAAATTGAATATTTAAGAAATTGAAAGGGGAAAGAACTTTAAGGTCAACAACCTACTGCTATTCTAGAAGAATCAAGCTTTCCACAATCATTTGGGTGAATGTGCTCATTAACTATGAAGGATACCTCTAGTTTTTCGTTTGCAGAAAATGACTAGCATTAAAACGATATGAAGCTAAACATTAGGATGCCAATGAAAACGACATTTTTGAATTTCAAAAACAACATTACTCACAACTTTTACTATCCCAAAACATAACAGGAGCCCCAAACAAACACGAACACACAAACAGGAGCCTCACATCACTCTTCATCACCGTCGACAATTACCATCTACCTTCATCTGTCGTTGTCGTCCCGGTACCAGTCATGCGATTTTGTTGTATACATTTTAATGTTCACTCTTTTCAATGTTTGATAATATTTGAAGCAAATATGTGGAACCAACAAAGTTAAGCAAGGCTTAGCTTTACGTCAATGAAGATTTCCATTTTGCTCAGTTCCAAAATCGATTTATTCAATAAATTCAAATTAAAGTCTTTTAACTTCAGCCAGGGGAACAAACGACCACATTAAAAGTCGTTCGGAAAGTTATCGCGTTACATCCGCCGGGTGCGTTACGTCGTGTCGCAAAATAATTTGTCGCATTCGTCTAGTCTGTTTCGTCATGCAATCACCTGTCATGGTGCTTACGCCAAAATGAATCGGCTGGATAGGTCGGTACAACGTACAGCGTTGTACCAAGTGTCAAATACTTTAATCCAGTACTTGAAAACAGGTACCAGACTAAAAGAGTAAAACGCTGTACGTTGTTTGTCTGTCCCAGGCAAAAATCACTTAAGCCAAACTGACAAAGCGACGAATGCGACAAAAGTTCGTTAAAGAGTAGTTTGTGAACTAAGCTAATTTTAGTGAATAATATGTAGCAGCAATTTCCTGCAATTCATATTATGTTGTGTATAATTCATATTGTGGGGTACCCAAGCTATCATTCCGTGAAAACCATCGTTTTTGTTTACATTATTATTTACGACCTATTGAAAATTTGCTCTTGATATGTGCGTAGTTTAATGGAAATTTATTTAAACCTAAGAATAAAATGTTTTCCCGCCCCGGATTTGTTTTGGTTTTTCAACTTCAAACCTACAAAATAATGACATCGAAATTTCTTAAACCTGTAGGTGTGAATAAAAACCGGTTGACAGGATTGATTGGATTTTTCAAGGATTTTTCAAGGATGTTTTTTGGGTTAGAAATGTGGAAAATTGGCGTATAATAACGCTGAGCATGTCACATGCAGACATGGAGTATGATGTATTGTACTGATTTAAATAGTTTACGGGACGGGTTTTAAGCAGTTTATTCAGCACATGAGACATTTGATGAAGCTGTATGTAATCTATAATTAGAACTGCCAATATTTAGACATTAATCCCTCTGCTTACGTCTGGTCTATCGGAACATACCTTCAGCAACGAGCATTGAACTTAGAAAATTTCATAGCCATGGAATAATGTTCCCAATTGCAGGGACTTTTTAAAAGCATGCGGATTGCTTTCCGATTAAAAATATGTTTTCTTCAGCTCCTCAATCTGTATAAAAAAATAACAATAATGTATGAGTGCGATTCCGTGCATGTGTGCGAAGGCGATATGAAATAGGCCAGTTCACGATTTGCTGCAAACGTCAATTTCCTCAACCCGCTACTTCGTTTTACCCATCCGCTCTCGAAAACAATCAACAAAACCAAGTCGATTGCAACGATCACAAACTCATCTAATAGCAGGTTATGAGACAGACGTACACGACCAAACTTTTAGTTTGTCATTGATCATTAGATTGGCAATGTGTATTTCTTGTTTCATATACTCTCACGCAAATGTTAGCCAGAGCGACTGTGACGACAAACAAACAAATGTAAGAGACAGCAGGCTTTACGTTACAATACCGGTGCGCTATATCCATGGTTAACAACGAAGAGAGGAAGCATGGGCTCTTTCAAAAGCAACAGTGATGCCATAGCTGCCGCTCAACAGCGAAGCATTATTTATCGTTGAGTACTATTGGACAGCTTCAAAACCTTTTTTTTTTTTTATTGCATATGATAGTGCCAGATGATGGACAATATAATCATAAGCATAGTTCAACCTCCAATGAAGAAACATGAAATAAAAAGTGATTTCAGATTACCTAAATATGTAATAAATTTAACTCAATGTTCAACATCACATTCTGGCAACAAGCCGAGTGTGAGAGAGAGCTGATGAAGACATGCTGTCCGGTACACGCGGTTAAATGCAAAATACACAAAGGCAAAATTTGAGCGAATTTCTTCAGCAGGTAAGAAACTGATGGTTTCTAGATGATGTATTTTAAATCTTCAAAATGACAGTAATAAATCGGTAATCAATCATGATTCATACATCGAATCATTGGGACGATAGATAACGCTTATGGTCGTATAATTAAAAGTGCAATAATTTGGAAAATGTAGGAGTTATAGACCTATTTCCTAACAACTAATTAAAAAAGTGACCCCTGATTAAGCCGTTCCCTACCCTACATGGTGTAATTTAATTGGAGCTCCATTTCATTTCATATGACGTACTACCACAGAGAGCAGACATCCAGGCTTGAATATTTTTTTCATAATTTACTGTATCAATTTCAAATAGCAAACCGTTCAAACATCAGCGCCGCCATTTTAGGTTTCACCAAACTTAAATTGTAATGTCGTTTATTTTTTAAATTGTAGTTAGAGAGCTGTAATTTTAAAATGGCAGTTACAGGAGTTTACACATGGAGGGCACTCAAGCTTGGATACCCGTTCTCTGTGAAACTATCAAGTAGAAAGAGAGATCCGATCTACTGCCATCAATTAATTCAAACATCGAAAGCTTTTGCTTGGTAAATTCAGACCACTTATTCGAAACCGGTAAAATTGTGGGCAAAACTCGTTACATATACGCCTCTAAAGCTCATTGATTGTTTGAATAAAATATAGCACTGAACACAACTAGAAATTTATTTTGGAAAATCGATTATATGGTGACATCATGAAATGAAAACATAATCGCGCTAAAGAAGAGACAAAAAGGCTCTGTGGAATTCTCTCAAACAACTAAGTTTAAACTGTATGCAACGCTAGTATAGTTTTTATACTATGCGACATGTTACTCCGTGAATGATCAAACTGATTACTTTTTAAACTATCCATAACTATCCTAATATCAATAATTCAATAGTCAATAATTAAATCTCAGAGTGTACACAGTATCACACTGTTATGGACCGACATCTGAAATTTTTTCGAGTTTTTCAGCTTCACGACCAGCATTTTTTTAATTAAAGGATTAATTCTATAATATTATAGATATATTAACCAGCAATTGAATTTTAAATTTAAGGAATCATTCTCCAATATAATAGGTAATAATTATAATTATTAACGTGAAATATAAAAATTGTTCGATGTTTTGCTTGAAGCTGTTTTTACCTTAACCTTGCGACTGACTGGTGTAATCCTTTAGAAGAGCGTGTTGGAAACACGTTATGCTTGTGTAGACGATGCTCTTCTTCAACTCGATGGACTTATTCGGTTACGATTTAGGCTTGATTTCCATTTTACGCTTCACTTTTTGGGAGGGCCAAGAAATTACAAACAAAGTTGATATGCCGTCTCTCCCAGCAAGTGATACCTCCTTTACTGTTATCATCATTAGCATAACACCGTTAGAACACCCAATTTACCCAACCTCCCGCCCGAGATAAGTCCCCATCTTCTTAAAGTACCTAAGCCCCCCCGTTAAATCCATCGCGTTGAATATCTCCCGTTAATTACATTTCACGTAATTACGAAATCGACTTCTCACATCGTTTGCCACCATCTTGCCGGGAAAAGCATGTTTTCAAAGCCATAGAAAAATCAACTCCGAATCGCGTAGGTGTGGTGTGTACGATTTCCCCACTTCCAGGATAAGATCCACGCAAATGAGCAAAAAAGAAAGTCAACTGGAATGGAGAAAGCGAGTTAAGAGTTCAGATTTAGTTGGGATAACATTCTCGAAACGGTGGCGTCGCAGGCACCGGCAAAAGCGATCTGTTGTTACTCCTTTTTCTGCGGAAAATCACGAGAACAAATCCTTATTAGCATTTTAAATTGGATTAAAACTTGGATCAGGATGTCGTCGTCGCCGTCGTCGTCGTCGCTTGGCGGTTCCTTGGAAGTACATGTTCTGTGCGAGTGCGCGCGTAGCAAAAGAGATGTTCCAACCATAGAGGGAATGGTTGGGCGGCGAACGGAACCGGAATGGGAATGTCTATTTTGCCTCAGTCGCACACTCTTCCGTAAATCGGATGGCTGGCGGATTTGATTGAGACTGTCAGTTGTCGCTGTTGCTTTTGCATCGATTCATCCTGCCGTTCACTTTGGTTGGATTGCAAACTTGGTGCCGACGATCCTAATCGACGGATTCGCTTTGTGAATAGAGTGTAATCTTGTTTCTTGTGATCTTGAATAATGGAGATGGCAGGGAATGATGTTTGCAGACTGACGAACGAGCTTGATGGGGTTTTTAGCAAATAGTCCAAGGACTTGCGATTCGAAGGAATCGAAAATACTAACTAGCAAGCATTCTAGTTGTTTTCCTCTGGTAGAAGCATCTGTCGCTTCCGTTCCATGCTGCAGCGGTTCGAACTTCCCTGCCAACCAACTAATTGGATTATGAACTGAGGTGTGAAACAAAACAACTGCAAACTATTTCACACGGATGATAAAAGTTCTAGCAAACTAGCTGCTCTCTTGCCGGGAGGCTCGTTAGTAAAAATTTCCAATGCGCTACTTCCGACATCGACAGAGGCCAGGTATTGCAGTTGCGGTAGTAGTCGAACAAAAAACAAAACAACTAAAGCTAGTAAAAAAAAATTAAAAATCAACACAGTCATCGGATATGCAACACCACCAACGACCAGTGTTTTCGGTTGTCGGAGAGTGGTACACCAATTTACAAGTCGCTGCCCTGCTGCACCTCCTTACCCAGGTGGGGAGTTTTTTTTTTTTTTGGATTGAGACTTACTGCGGTACTCAGCAGAGTTATTTTACATATTAAACAATTTAACGAGACGGTCGTGGCAGCGAGCGAACAAAAAAGTTAAACCCAAACGAACGTGTTAATAGCTCAAATTAAGTGCCTACGCCCGACTCGATTATGTTACGCTCGACCAACATCGACAAACGGATGAACGCGCTGCCATGTTGGGTGGCTTGACACTGGCAAAGGAGATGACCCGGGTGGGCAGCGGTGTTTTACGTTTTTCGGTCACGAGATTGTTATAGAAAATGAAAGTTGAGCGATTTAAATCGCCTCCTTCTCTACTTCAAAATAAATACCTACGTGTTGCAATTTGCCACCCACCGAGGGGGGGGGGGGGGAGGGGGCTTGGGCTGGCGATCGTGCGAAACAATTGAATAAAATGTTTAATTTATCAGAATGGCTAAACGTGTGAATCGGCGTTCGAGTGCAGTGGTTGGTGATTGATGTGAATAGTTATTATGCCATTATGTTTTGTTGGCTGGATTTGGCTACTGCTCTTTTTATGTTTCTTGTTTTAAATTATGCAAAGAAGTTGTAAGGAAGACAAATAACTATGTTTGAAGGTAGTTCGGTTAAGGCGTGAAGGTTTAATGCGGATAATTAAAAAGCCTCTATTGAATCATGAAAACGAATAATTGGAATGATTTTCACGGCATCCATGATTCTGTGAAATCACTAGAAATCATATTGAGATAATTTGTTTGATGAAAAAGTTCATATAACACACACTCATTGTTCTTCTTTCAAACATGAGTATGAAGTCATGAACGACACTTTTGAAGTATGTCACTGCATCTTTTAATGCCAAACTGTTAGCTACCGTAATGACTTGGTGTAGACAATCGATTTAAACATAAATGTTCAAATGCATATAACCAACTCAGTGGCGGCTTTTCTTCATGTGCACACGGCCTTTTCTTATGTTTGTTGGATTTATAACTCTAGTCGCTGTTAATTTATTTACGAATATATAAAGAATACATAAAGAAGTCCCGTAGATTGCCTGTCGTAGTCTATCAGTCATTTTCGCGTACGAATGAAATTCATCAAATTCTGTAAGCTTGAGATGATAATCAATTATCAATAGATTATATCAAGCGGAATGAACTCACCAAATCCACTAACCATCGATGCTTGAAAAAACGAAAACGTTACATGATCAAAATGTTTTCTTAGACACTCGGTTGAAGCCATTTCTGTTAAAAATGCATTTAAAAAAACCTGAAATGCTGCATTTGGAAGTTGAGTGTATATAGGTACAATGGTTGCTATGATGAGTTTTCACCGTTCGCTCTCCAGTTTTCAAAATAACGCCGAAGCAAGAGGAGCTGCGTGTCGAAATTTTGCTCGAATCCGACGTTCTAGCACGACAAGTTGGCAAAAATGCTGGATGTGGCCAAATTGACAGTGACAAACGTTTTAAAAGTGTTCGGGGAGTGGCGGCAATCGTAATCCGGACGTGGCAGCGACGACGGAGAAAGTGGCGGCGAAATATAAGCGTAATCCAAATCTCTCCATCCGGGACGTCGCTGGCAAGCTCAATGTCTCCCATACTACTGTACAGCGGGCCAAGAAACGAGCCGGCTTGTCGACGTTTAAGAAGGTGAAGGTGGCGAACCGAGATTACAAAAAAAAAAAACCACGACGGCAAAGCAGCGGTTCCGAAAGCTGTATATGAATATGCTCGCAAAGTTCGACTGTGTCGTGATGGACGACGAAACTTATGTAAAGGCGGATTTCAAGCAGCTCCCGGGACAGGAGTTTTATATAACAGCATCAGAAAAAGGGAAGGTTTACGAAATATTCAAAACCATCAAACTATCGAAATTCCCGAAAAAATACTTCGTCCGGCAGGCCCTTTTTTACTTACGTTTAAAAACCACCATTTTTTTCCCCTACCACCCCCAAAACCAAAAAAATACCCCCGAGCGGTTCTGAACAGACGCCGCCAGCGGCTTTTTGTGGAAAAAGGCAATTGAGTGGTACGTTACGAAAAACGTGGTTGTTGTACCCAAAGACCACAACCCTCCCAACAGCCCAGAACTCCGCCCTATCGAACGGTATTGAGCCTCAATCAAACGAAATCTCAAAAAACAAAAAACTAATAAATCCATGGAAAACGAGCAGCAGTTTAAATCTAACTGGCGTTCGGCGGCGTAGGAGGTCGATGAGGCCACTGTGCAAAATTTAATGGAAGGGGTTAAGCGGAAGGCACGGCAGTTCGGATTTGGCAAACCAAAAGAATAAACGAACATTTTTTCCTTTAAATATATGAATTGAACTACCAAAAGAAAAATAAGAAGATTTTTGTATTATGAATTTTGACTGAAAGACGCGATGTTTTGTCGACCAATTTTTGCGCGTTCCAGTCTTTATTCGACATTCCTACAAAAAGCTCCGCTCACTGTACCCTTCCAGACAGGCTTACAGTCACACATTTTTACTAAGATATGCTCGTTTTCCAACAGCCCATTTCAGAAGTAGAATATTACAAAATTATGTACGATGAACTTGAAGCATTTGTTTTACAACTTTATCAAGTAATGCATTGCTCTCATCATGTCTATGATGATAGTTGATCCATAGCAGTAGAAAAACGTTGTTGCGAAGAGACTGATAGAAATTTTCGGGGCGAACCTCAAACGGAGGATCTAATCCAATAACTTCGTGGTCAACACGGAGGAACAGCTGATCGCCTAGGCAACAAAAGAACTAAATAACATGTCAACGTCCATCTTTCATCGATCATGGCTAAGGTTCCGGCCAACTACCGTAAGCCAATGAAGGGTGAAATCACGGGAAAACGGCCCCATCTGAAAATGAAAAATAATTGCTGTTTCATCAAGACAACGCTATGATAGACAACGTCAATCAAAATCATAGCAAAACTACAAGAATTGAACCACGAATTGCTTCCACATTCATCCAGCGATTACTCGCAAAAATCTAGCTCGAATGAAGAGGTAATCCCTGCAATTGAGGCATATTTTGAAGTCAAAGATAAATAGTTCTGAAGACTGGACTCGGAAAAAATGAGACACACAAAAATGATCACCAAAAATTCATTTTAAATCGGATGCTTTTCAAATTTTCAGAGATTTAATAACTATATATAAGCTGTTTTGGCATAATTTATTTATTGAATTTCTTCCCCCAAGCTGAATGCTCGTACATTTCTCTCAACACTGCTCATGAGATCTTGGGCGAGGCTTTGTCCATCTTCCTTACACAATTTCTCCCAGTTTTTCTTCAAAGCTTCATCGGTTTTGAATGTTTTTCCGCTTTTCTTCAACTTCTTCTTCATTATCGCCCAAAACTTTTCGATCGGACGAAGTTCTGGTGTATTTGGCGGGTTCGTCTCCTTCGGGACCACATTAACGCCCTTCGCTTCGTACCAATCCATAACAGGCTTGGCGTAATGGCACGAAGCGAGATCCGGCCAGAACAGCGTGGGACCACGGTGAGAGTGGAGGAAGGGCAGCAAGCGCTTCTGCAAGCATTCCTCTCGATAAATCTGCCCGTTTATGGTGCCGGTTGTAACGAACGGCTTGCTGTACCGTCCGCACTCGCAGATCGCCTGCCACAACAGGTACTTCTTCGCGAATTTCTCCATCTTTCTCTTCCGGAACTTTTCCGGAACCTCCATGCGGGACGTACCGACAAAAAACTCGAGGCCGGGGATTTGTTTGGTGTGCGCCTTGATATATGTCTCGTCGTCCATGACGAGACAGCCTGGCTTGACCAGCCACTCACGGTACAGCTTCCGCGCACGCAATTTGGCCACCGTGTTTTGCATGTCAGTCCGGTTTGGCGCCTTCCTGACCCTAAAAACGCGTAGTCCAGCCCGCTTCATGGTCTGCTGGATGAACCACTTCGACGAATTGACCTTTTTGACCACGTCTCGGGTGAAAAGGTTCGGGTTATTCTTAAAGTACTGCCTTATCTTCCGCGCCTTCTCTGGGTATTCCGTTTTCGGTTTACGCCCGCTTCCAGCGAGCCTCTTTTATTTTCCTGTAAGTCAAAAACGTATCTTTTTTATTCGCAAAAACAAAGATAAACCTCATTAAAAAAAGATTTAGAGTGGAAAGTTTCAAGCACTTTGGTCTTCGAATGTTATTATAGGTTACTAGCTGAACCCGGTTCGAGCGCTGCTACGCTTGCAAAGGAATGAATGAAAATTAAATAGAGCTGGCGCGTTTGTTGTTTTTCGGAATGAGTCTTGACCCCTTCTTAGTTCAAACTTCTACCAGAACATCATTCTACCTGAGAAATACACATTTTGTGTTCTAGTTACCTGGATAATTCTCATGTTTGGTTGAAATTTGTGTTTCATTTGTATGAGAGCATTTGCTTGATTAGTTCTTGAGTTATGCAGACATCTGTGTTTCATTTAAAAATAAGCCTCCTCACCCTTTCAGAGAGCGGAGGGGTCTAAAACCACCATAAAAATATTTCTCTTCTTCAAAAACCACCACATGCCAAATTTGGTTCAATATGCTTGCTTAGTTCTTGAGTTATGCAGAAATATGTGTTTCATTTGTATGAGAGCCCCTACTTCCAGAAGGGAAAGGGGTCTCAAAGCAACATAGAAACATTTCTTGCCTTCAAAAACCTCCATCTGCCAAATTCCATTTGCTTGATTGGTTCTCAAGTTATACTAAAATTTGTGTTTCATTTATATGGAAGCCCCCCCCCCCCCCCAGAGGGCGGAGAGATCTCAAACTACCATAAAATATGTCTCTTCTTCAAAAACCCCCACATGCCATGTTTAGATTCATCTACTTGATTGATTCTCGAGTTGTGCAGAAATTTGGGTTTTATTTGTATGGTATCCCCCCTTAGGGAAAGGGGTCTCGAACCATCATAAGAACCTTCTTCGGCCCTGAAATCCTCAGTATTCAAATTTTCACGCTGATCGGTTCAACTTCTTTTTCATTTGTATGAGAGCCCCCCCTTTCAGAGGAGGGAGGGTGAGGTCTCAAATCACCATATAAACAAGCCTCCAAAAACCTCCACATGCTAAATTTGGTTCCGTTTGCTTGATTAGTTCTCGAGTTATGCAGACATTTGTGTTTCATTCCCAATTAACCAAAATTTCGAATTTTTCTTGATATGAGAACTTAGAAGTTGAAATTTTGTTCCATGGAACTTTTTTGCTGAATAAAAAGATACTTTACGTACAGGCAGAACTTAATTTTCTTTAAAGCGTCAATAACATTAACAGCAACTTGAAAATCCTTTCTTGTTGCTATTCAACTCAACTTTCAAGTTCATTTGTTGTTAGTTGAGAACATGTTTTAAACTTAAAAAAATATCTTACAAAAAGTTCAATCAAAGTTCTAACCGTACTTTTAATCAGCGCAGAAGTTCGCAATACATCTCTGTTGTACGACTTTCCTACTCTTTGAAGTACACGTAAAGTTCTGACTAACACTTTAAAAAATGTCAAGAAGATTGTTTACATTTGAAGAGTGATCTGGTGTTGTATTTCAAGTTTGGTGAGATATAAGAGCAAAAAAATGGTCTTTTCAAAAACAATAAGAACGGCTTATTTTATTGCCATCGTAAAAAAAACTGTTAGCTTAATGGAATGCGGAAAACGAAGCTTTCACTCAATAATTAATTTGTAGTTCAGATTTAGTTCTAGATGAACTAATCAGAGACTTTTAGACTTTTAGTTCAGATAAGATTACAGGGAACATGAAATTACTAATGCATAGAATCAACGTTTCGAGTAAAATCATAGCATAACCCACCTCATTCATATGTCACAGTGGGATACTTCCCGGTTTTAAAGAGAAATTAGCAAATTGGAGACTAGGTAGTAAGTATTTATGAAAAATTCAATTTAATTAAGAAACAATCATCAAATTGAACACTATCATCATTTCACAACACAGCACTCTAAAAATAAATTTCCGGCAGGATTAGAGAAGAACAAAAATGTCGAATATAAATGTCTTTGATTTTTTGGTTTTGTTGAGTTCGTTTGAGGTACTTTTTGAGCTGAATAGCATTCTCTACAACCTCTTGAACGAACCTTTCGTGAACTTCAAAGTTTTCTTTAGAAGTTGATAAGATTGCTGCTAGAAGCTTAAACATTGAATATGAACTAGAAAGTTCGGTTAATTACTTAAAAAGTCAGCTGCATCGAATTTTCATCACAATCCTTCGATTTGCTGGTTAAGCCAAAAACACTCTTTTATCAGAAGTTTTGGTTGCTTGGGTTTATATGGGAGCCCTCCTTTCCTGAGAAGGAAGGGGTTTCAAACCATCACAAGAACCTTTTCCGGCCCCAAAAACCCCTGCATACACATTTTCACGCTGGTCGGTTCAGAATTTTTGAAGTCTATAAGGGTCAGACAGACAGACCGAAAATCATTTTTATATACATAGATAAGTAAGCATAAGCACGATTTTTAAGTAACAATACGTGATCGGCCTTAAGTAAATTGTGTTTTTATTGCACTTTTATGTGCTTTACAATATTCTTTTGCAGTTCAACGTGAAATTTCCGAGATCCAAGCGCGGACTTTTGACCTAACACTGCTCATTAGCTTCAGCACAGACTTTTTTCCAGTCTCATTCAAAAGTTTTGATGGAATCTGCTGCCTTAACATGTTTGCGCAAATATGCTTTTGTCAGAGCACAAATAGTTTCAATTGGTCTTTCCTGGGGTCAGTTTGGAGGATTCATCTCCTTGGGTACGAATTCGACTCCGTTGACTATGTACCAGGCTACCGTGTCCTTCGCGTAGTGCCTTGATATTCCAAATCCGGCCAAAACAGTCCTGAATTGATATGTTCCCGGATCATGGGAACCAAAAAAAAAAAAAAAAAAAAAAAAGCATTCCATACTCACAAATTGCTTTTTTTCGGTTAAAATTGACATGTCTACATCGTCAATAGTTTGACCAGCACGGACCGTGTAGAACTCGTTACCCGAAAGCGCCTTATAATTAAATTAAACGTAGAATTCATCATCCATAATTAAGCATGCCGATTTTCAACACAGCAGTTTATCGTATAATTTACGGGTCCTTGGTTTGACGGATGCTGTTTGTTTTTTACTTCGTTTTGGCATCTTCTGCTTCTTAAAAGTCCTTAGTCCATTTCGTGTCTTCGCTCAGTCGACGATACTCTTCAAAGTTCCCAAATTTTTGGCCACATCTCGATCGGAAGTAGCCTTTTTTACGGGCAAAAGCTTGCGTGATTTTCCAGTCCAGGTTATGGTCCACAGGGCCCGGTTTACGTCCAGATTTGTTCTTGTCCTGAAAGGAAGACTCCTCACCAAACCTCCGAATCGCGTTACGAACTGCTCCGATGCTCACACCTTCTATTTTCGCCAACTGACTCAGCGAAACGTAGAGAAAAGTGCACCATTTGTGCACGATCAGTTTGCGCTTTTCTGGGGAAATGCTTCGCATTTTCATGAAAAGTAAATGAACCGGCACTTGAGACTCGCAGAGTTATAGATTGAAATATGTAACACACAGTAATGATCAGCTATTTAAACGTCATCTGGAAGCAACAGTGGGGCATCAAAATCGTGCTGAGATTTTCTGGGACACCCAATAGTATAATTAGGATGTAGCTTTAAATGTAGCTTTAATATGTTATTTTGCTCTAATTTTCTTAATTAAATTCTATTGACGAAGCAGTCAGTTATCAGAATGTTGGAGGGTTGAATTCGGGTCTCGACGACTACTTGCTGGCTAGTTCAGACTGCAGTTATGATATTCTTGCATTCTCTGAAACCTGGCTCACTCAGAATACTACCTCGACTCAAGTTTTAGACCGCCAATACGAAGTTTTCCGTTGTGATCGTGGTCCGCACAACAGCAGAAAAACTAGAGGAGGCGGTGTCCTCCTTGCTGTTCGGCGAGGTATTAGAACACACTTGATCGATGAAGACGCATGGGCGTGGGGCGGACATGTTTTGAGAGAGAAAACACCCGCCCCGCACCCCTTTTTTTTGGTTTTATTTATATTCCTCTGATAGAACACGCGACAGCTCACTGGTCGAAGCTCATACGCAGTCACTTTCATCAATTGTGGATAGAGCATCATCAAATGACGATATCGTGATCGTTGGCGATTTAAATTTGCCTGGAATTATTTGGCGTTCTTCTAATAATGGATTCCTACATCCTGATGCTAATCATTCGTCATTCAACCAGTTCACCGCTAGTATTCTCGATTGCTATAGCACTGCCACGCTTCGTCAGATCAATCATATCGTTAACGAGAACGGTAGACGCCTCGATTTATGTTTCGTCAGCTCCTGTGACACTGCTCCATCTATATTGTTAGCTCCGGTGCCGTTGGTGAAAGTTGTTCCTCACCACCCACCTTTACATCTCAGTATCGAGAAAGGGAATGTAGTAAGGGATAGGGACAACCCCGTACGGGTACTTTACGTCTAACCTGCCTTTATTAGCACCAT
The DNA here is from genome assembly GCA_024533555.2 of Aedes koreicus. NCBI lineage: Eukaryota > Metazoa > Arthropoda > Insecta > Diptera > Culicidae > Aedes > Aedes koreicus. Next base: position 32,479 of record JAHHFK020003124.1, on the reverse strand, counting down.
CCCTTTTTTTGAATCGTTGGATTGGGACAACATTTTTGATGGAATCGATGTAAACACTGCAGCGGAGACATTTTCGCATATTCTTTCGTATGCGATAGATCAACACGTTCCCAAGAAGACTATATTTGTAGGCCGTCTTCCTTGGCAGACTGCTGAGCTTCGTAAACTGAAAAGTCAAAAGAAAGCCGCTCTGAGAAGGTATTCGAAGAATAAAACTGTACTGCTGCGGAACCATTACATTAGATTGAACAAGATCTATAAAAGTGGGAACGAGATGCTTCAATAGTTATCGGGCTGGCATACAACGAAGACTCAAATCTCATCCTAAATCCTTTTGGAATTATGTCAAACAGCAGCGTAAAGAGGATGGTCTTCCTTCGTCAATGATGTGGAATGGCACGGTAACCTCCGAGCCACAAGTCATATGCGACCTGTTTGCCTCAAAATTTTCTCGCATGTTCTCTAATGAATGGCTTACTGACACACAGATAACATCAGCATCTAGTATCACTCAATCGTCAGGCTTAGTTATGCCCGATATCACCGTTGATGATGATTCCATTTTAGCAGCAGCACGTAAACTGAAACCGTCAACGTGCTTAGGACCCGATGGAATTCCGTCGCTCTTTGTGAAAAATTGCATTAACAGCTTGCTCATCCCTCTACAAAAGATTTTCAACCACTCGCTTTCGGATGGAGTGTTTCCTCTCTGCTGGAAAAATGCGTTCATGCTTCCAGTACACAAAAAAGGTGATAAGAAAGATGTTGACAATTATCGTGGAATATCCTTATTATGCGCCGTTTCCAAACTCTTCGAGCTAGTTGTGATAGACCGACTGTTCTTCCATTGCAAGCAACACCTGAGTACGGATCAGCATGGTTTTTTCCCCAGTCGTTCAACAACGTCAAACCTATTGTGTCTCACTTCTTATGTGACGGATAGTATGCTTGATCGAGCACAAACGGACGTACTTTATTTGGACCTATCTGCAGCATTCGACAAGGTTAACCACCAAATTGCTGTGGCGAAGCTTGAAAGGTTTGGAATGCACGGAAGACTTTTAAATTGGATCCATTCTTATTTGATTGGTCGTCACTCGCAAGTAGTCATTAGTGAATCCACCTCGGCATCATTTCCTATCACGTCAGGAATTCCACAAGGCAGTCATCTTGGACCACTCGTCTTTCTTCTTTACTTCAACGACGTGAACGCAGTTCTGGCTGGACCGAGACTTTCTTTTGCGGACGACTTCAAGCTTTACTTCAACATTCGCTCAGAAGCTGACGCGCATTTTCTGCAAAAACAGTTGGACTCTTTCGTTGATTGGTGCCAAAGGAATCGTATGACCGTTAATCCTGAAAAATGCTCGATTATTACGTTTTCCCGATTGAAGAATCCAATAGTTCACAATTATTCCTTCGCTGGAATTCCTTTGGAAAGAGTGGATCAAATTAAGGACTTGGGAGTTATTCTTGACTCCCAATTGACGTACAAGCAACATGTGTCATTCATAGTGAACAAAGCCTCGAAAAACCTAGGGTTTATTTTTCGTCTAACTAAAGAGTTCACCGACATTTACTGCTTAAAAGCGCTCTACTGTGCGTTGGTTCGTTCGACATTGGAATACTGTTCAACTGTTTGGAGCCCTCACTACCAAAATGGAATCGAGAGAATTGAATCAGTTCAACGGCGATTTATTCGATTCGCACTACGACGGTTGTCATGGAATGATCCAATTCGTCTGCCAAGCTACGAGAATCGGTGTCAACTAATTAGGCTGGATACCCTAAGTACACGAAGGAATGTTGCTAAGGCTCTTCTTATCTCCGACATTTTGCAGAATCGAGTGGATTGCCCCGAAATCCGAGGACAAATAAATTTCTTCGTGCGACCTAGAGCCTTGCGGAACAATCACCTGCTGCAACCAATACATCACCGCACTAATTACGGACAAAACAGCGCCATTACTGGCCTACAAAGGATTTTTAATCGGGTGGCAACGGAATTTGATTTCAACATTTCACGTGATACACTTCGGACTAGATTTTTTAATGTGTTTAGATAAGCTTTTAGTGTGTTATTTGTATGTTTATGTTTTTTTATGAGATCAACAACACATCATTGGGGCATAGAAGCCTGTTGATGTATAATATTAAATAAATAAATAATGTCTTCAAGAGCAACCAGATATAAAACTTTCTATGCACTGAACTTGCCACTAACGTATTCATTAAAAAAAATTACTGCTATTACTATCGCATAAAACGTTTTATAATCGGCAAAATAGTGGATGGAGGTCGGGTCAAATTTCCTGTTTCTAAGTGCAAACAATAAGTGAAACACCCAAGGCGTCCCCAACATTCTAAGCTACTCAGCCAAAAGTTTTACAATTTAAAATTTAATCAATTTCACGCATCGGTGCCGAATTTGTCGTAACACTTTTAAGGAGAAATCATTTAAAATAAGAAAACGTATTACACAGTAGACAATTATTTGATTTAATTTGTTGCAGGAAAACTTAAGAAGGAATAAGTAATCCTAGGTCCCACACGCGTGTCCCATGTTATGCTACCTGAAATATTCTTAAAGTTAAGAATATGTTTCTGATGAAAAATAGGGCGTCTTTAGTATAATACCTGTAAGAGATAAAAAGAAGAGTTATTTATTTCTATTTGATTCCGCTACCCGCAGGCTACTTCAGTGTCGTAATGAGACATGATTATATACCCAAGTAACATTGAAGGTTTCATCGTAGTTTTACAGCATTCTACAAGTTTGAATCGTGATCTACAGAACCTTGATAAAACCCAAATTGTTACTTGGGATAGTATGTTCTATATGGGCCAAAAACGGATTGGATGGATCAACATCACCTATCCATATCTACGGGATTACTAAGAGTCTTCGTCCTACAATAAAATTGAACTATAGACCTTTCTCGTCAGACCTAACCCCCATTTTTTATATTTTTCTTTTAAAGGCAATGAACTTCTTATAGCGTTAATAACTTTTTTTATACACTCCTCATTCCGTTACAAATGTTTGAAATTCCTAATTAGATCCTCATTTTGTGGTGAATTTAACCATGCGGAACATATATGATACATTTTGGCAACGCTGTAATGTGGTGAAATTATTTTCAACACGAAATTCAAAACTTTTTCAGGCAACACTGCGGTCCTGTCAGTGCAACTGAAATAGTTTTCGACATAGCTTTGACAGTACCTTCGAAGATGTGGCTATTTTACGCAAAGATTGACACTAGCGCCATGTTTCACTGACACTGACATCTACCCCCCACCAAAAACCAAAATATCACCACACAAATAAAATAATAATTTTAACACCTTAAAATTTCCCCTATCCCCAAAGACACCAAAATTTCATTTACCACAATTTTCTTTCTCCCAGCTTTCCTTCTTTATTTCAAATCCCCTTTTTCCAACTCTTTTTATAATAAAATTCAATTTTCTTGTCTTTCTAAAGTGTCCTTTGCGTAATGACATGACGCCAAATCAGGCCAAAACACTACTTGACCTTCGTGCTGCCTGATCATCGGCAATAATCGCTTCTGGAGACATTCCTTTTGAACGTATTTCTGAGTGTTCATCGTCTCCGTTGTGATGTACGGACTAGATGTTTTACCACACTCGCATATTGAATGCCAAACCATAACCTTCTTACCGAATTTTTCGGTAAAAAATTGCCTTCTCCGTTTCGGGGATTCTTTGTCTTCGCTTACAGTATAGATTGGTGGTCCGGGAAGCGTTTTGTAATCTAGTTTCACATACGTTTCATCGTCCATTATTATACACCCAGAATTTCGACACAATAACGAATCGTAGAGTTTGCGGGCCCGTGGTTTCACGGACGCGGCCTGTTTTGGGTTCCTTTTGGGTTTTTTCTGCTACCAGTATGTTTTTAGCCCAAGTCTTTCTTTGGCACGCATGACGTTACTCGACGAGGTCCCTAGTCTTTTCGCAACATCCCGAACGGAAGTCACTGGTTTTTTGGCTTGTAGGAATCCCTGATCTTTTTATCAATATCCGGACTAACAGGACCGGATTTCCGACCACTCTTCGGCGCATCTTCAAACGTACAGTCTATATTTTCGAATCGCAGATCGTACCGCTCCGACGCTTACACCCTCTTCCTTGGCCAATTTTCTCAAGGAGAGTCCGCTCACAGTGCACCATTTGTGCACCATACTTTTTCGTTGTTCCGGAGTAAGACCGTGCATTTTGATAGGTAACACAAAACTGAGCACTTTTTTGATGCTATGTCATTCAGAAATGTGCAAACAAAAGGACGCCGCCAAAACATGTTGAAATATTTCATTATATTCAAAGTGACCGTTAAAATAAGGTGTGCTTATACTTTCTGGAACAGTCGTTAGTAGACCGTTTTGTTACAATGATGTTACATTTTATGTTTCACTTCATAAATATATAGTACGCCTAAGAAAACTAACCTATCAGGTTTACATTTTTATTATTTAGATTATCTAATTGAATTGGAGTATCGCTCAGTTTTGTTTTAGTCATATTAAAGTCGACATTTTCTCCGTGTTTATTGTAAGATGCCATCATCTGATTTTAAGGTCCAAATTTGACGTAATTTGTGCGATGATGGCTTGTAATATATATATTTCTATTTCGTAGTTGCCGGGATGATATGTAAAAATTAAGCTTAGATAAAAGTTCTACTGCATCAACGCGTTGCGAAACAATATCATTTACGAATGAACCTAATGCAAATTCACGGCGCTTCTTTAATGATTGGATGCTGATGAGCATACAGCGTGCTCAATAAGATGTAAGAGGTCCCTGATAAAAAATAAAGGTGAGCACAACAATATAAATTTATAGCAAATCGTAAAAGTTAACTTATAGGTTAAACATAGGTTACTATCGCTAGACGACAGTAGCTCAAGCTACAAGCATAAAGGGTGTCCCACATTCCAAATTCCATCACTAGGTAGAAAATTACCTAGTTGACCGATCATTTTAAAACTTTCAGACAATAAAATATAACCCATTAGTAAGCTTCTGGCATTGTTATTTCATTCAACTTCAATACCATAACCGTACGTTCGCACCTTACGCTTAACTCCACTCATTAGGTTCTGTACAACATCTGGCTGCAGCTTCTTCTGCACGGAAACTTTTTCTTCACGTCTTCCTTAGATTTGACCTCCTTGGGATGCTTATGCAGTGCCTGCTTCATAATAGCCCAACACAACCCCACTGATTTTTTTTTTTCCTCTGTCTCTCATCCCACTAGAGTTTAGCGTTAATTTGTGTGTGTTCCTATTTTGTGTTTGTGTGTGATTTAAATTTTTGGGGGCGTTCAACGCCCCCACGAGTAAGGCAAATCGTGCATGTTGAAGAGGTTTCTTCGACATGGACGGTTTGGCTGAAAAAGTGCCTTTGCCACCTGATGATGGGGAGGCACAAACCAAATTCCGCCCGCGATCTTATCCAATGGACTCGGTCGGTCCATGGGTTGTCTACTTTCAGCCCAAAATTAAACCTCTGAATGTTTACCAAATAACTACTGATTTGACGAAGCGATTCTCAGCCGTGACAGAGATCACGAAAGTTAAATTTAATAAACTCCGTGTTGTCGTCTCTAACCTGATGCAGGCTAATGAGATTGCTTCCTCCCAGCATTTTACACTGGAATATAGAGTTTATATTCCAGCTCGTGATGTGGAGATTGTAGGAGTGATCACAGAGGCGAGTCTGTGCCCTGAAATTTTGGAGAAGCGGGCGGTTGGCCAATTTAAGAACCCTCTGCTTCCCCCAGTTCAGATACTGGAAGTAAGAAAGTTAGTTAAAATATCGCACAGCGAGGGTAAGAAAAAGTTACCCCCACAGACTCGTTTCGGGTGACCTTTTCTGGCTCTGCCCTTCCTCACTACTTAGAACTCGACAAACTTCGGCTACCTGTGCGGTTATTTGTACCCCGGGTAATGATCTGCCAAAACTGCCAGCAGATGGGGCATACGGCCTCCCATTGCGGCAATAAGGCACGCTGCTCAACTTGCGGGGAGAAACATGAGGCTGGTCCCTGTGCAGATAACACACTAAAATACGTTTTCTGCAAGGGAATTCCTCCCCATGCTCTCTCGTCATGCCCGGCGTACAAACAACGCGGGGGAAAAATTGGAACGTTCTCTAAAACAACGTTCAAGGCAATCTTTTGCAGAAATGCTTAAGAAAGCTTCGCCACCCGATATCAATACAAATCCTTTTGCTCCTCTGTCAGATGACGAGTCTGATTCGGACTTGGTTGAGGAGGGGACATCTTTCAGTTTTCCAGAAGGTGCTTCACGGAAGCGAAGACGCATCCGAGCAGGCAAAATAGCTGAACAGGACCCAAATCAACATGCCCAATTCAAAGAGAAGTGGAAATAAGGATAATCCAATTCCTCCCGGTTTTCGAAGTGCCAACTACACACAGGATTTCCCATCTCTCCCGGGGACATCCAAAACCCCCTGATGCCCCGATTTTAAGAACAGAAGCCCCCTCTTCATCTGGGCTGTTCACATTTGATGTTATTGTGGAAGGTATTTTCAAGTACCTCGAAATGTCTGACCCTCTTAAAAGCATTGTTATGGCAATGCTTCCCACTGTGAAAACTTTTTTAAAGAAATTAACATTAAAGTGGCCCCTCCTTGCAGCTATCATTTCCTTCGATGGATAATTTGCCAAAAGAGGTCGGGGATTTGATCACTGTTCTGCAGTGGAATTGTCGAAGTTTGATTCCTAAATAAGAATCATTTAAATTTTTAGCTCACAATATCGGTTGTGATGCATTTGCTCTTAGTGAAACATGGCTTTCACCCGAAATCGATCTTCCGATTCACGATTTCAACATTATTCGGCTTGATCGTGAGGATTCACGTGGAGGAGGAGTACTTTTGGGGATCAAAAAGTGCTTTTCCTTCTATAGAGTGAATTTTCCTCCTATTCCAGGTATTGAAGTTGTCGCATGTCAGGCTGTTATTAAAAATAAAAGCCTTTGCATTGCTTCCGTTTGTATTCCTCCTAGAGCCTCAATAAACCAGAAACAACTTTCGGATATTTGTTCGGTTCTTCTTGCTCCGCGGTTGGTCATGGGAGATTTTAACTCACACGGTACAGGCTGGGGAGAACTGTACGAAGACAACCGGTTTTCTTTGATACATGACCTCTGTGACAACTTCAATATGGCCGTTCTCAACAGTGGAGAAATTACACGCTTGGATGGTCCATCCTCACTTGGCAGTAGGTTAGACCTCACACTTTGCTCGAATTCATTATCGTTGGACTGCACGTGGAATGTGATCCAGGATCCCCACGGTAGTGATCATTTGCCTATTAAAATTTCGGTTGCCACCGGGCTCACTCCGCCGGAATCCATCAACGTCACGTATGATCTAACTCGTAATATCGATTGGACAAGGTTCAAGACAGCAATAGATGAAGCCGTAACAACGGTAGAAGGGCTTCCACCGCTGGAGGAATATTACTTCCTCTCCAACCTGATTTTGGAAAGCGCGCTTCAAGCTCAAACTCGACCAGTTCCAGGAACGACATTTCGCAGGAAACCTCCTTCCCCATGGTGGGATCAGCAATGCACTGAGGTTTACCGCAAAAAGTCCGACGCGTTCAAAGTTTTCCGTATACGTGGAACACCTGAGCACTTGGAAAGGTACACGGCTCTCGAACGAGAATTTAAGAGCCTCATCAAGGCCAAGAAACACGGTTACTGGCGACAACTCGTGGACGGGCTATCGCGTGAAACGTCGATGAATACCCATTGGAATACGGCGCGAAGATTGCGTAACAGAATTACGAACAACGAGAACGAGGAGTATTCGGACCAATGGATCCTCAAGTTGGCGCGAAAAGTTTGTCCAGATTCTGTGCCAGCACAAATTTTTCCTCGCGAAACCACGAATTCGATAGATGAGATCAGCCAACCTTTTTCAATGGTAGAACTCTCTCTCGCACTCCTTTTGTGTGGCAATACGGCTCCAGGGGCTGATAGAATCAAGTTCAACTTGCTTAAGAACCTTCCAGACGTCGCTAAGAGGCGCATGTTGCACTTGTTTAATCAGTTTCTGGCTCTCAACATTGTACCGGTTGAGTGGAGACGGGTGAGAGTTATTGCCATTCAAAAACCTGATAAACCCGCGTCCGACCACAACTCCTATCGACCCATCGCGATGTTATCTTGTATTCGAAAGTTGTTGGAGAAAATGATCCTTTTCCGTCTGGACAAATGGGTTGAGGCGAATAACCTGCTTTCAGATACTCAATATGGTTTCCGTAGGGGTAAGGGAACGAACGACTGCCTCGCGTTGCTTTCCACAGAGATTCAGTTAGCTTTTGCTAAAAAAGAGTAAATGGCTTCTGTTTTCTTGGATATCAAGGGGGCTTTTGATTCAGTATCTGTTGAAGTTCTCTCAGATAAACTCCACGCTTGTGGGTTTTCACCATTAATGAACATTTTTTTGTACAATTTGCTGTCAGAGAAACATATGCGCTTTTCTCATGGATACTCTACAGCTTTTCGATTTAGCTACATGGGTCTCCCCCAGGGATCATGTTTAAGCCCCCTTTTGTATAATTTTTATGTTAAAGACATTGACGGTTGTCTGAGTGAGAATTGTACGTTGAGACAACTTGCAGATGACGGTGTAGTGTCTGTCACGGGACCCAATAGGTCGATCTGCAAGGACCCTTACAGGATACCTTAGACAATTTGTCTACTTGGGCTCTCGAGCTAGGTATCGAATTCTCTACGGAGAAAACTGAGTTGGTAGTTTTTTCTAAGAAGCATAACCCTGTACAACCGAAGCTTCAAATTTTGGGTACACCGGTAACTCATTCTATGTCATTTAAATATCTTGGGGTCTGGTTCGATTCAAAGTGTACCTGCAGATCCCACATCGAGTATCTGAAGCGAAAATGCCAACAAAGGATCAACTTTCTCTGCACAATAACCGGGACCTGGTGGGGAGTGCATCCGCAAGATCTTCTAACGTTGTACCGGACAAAGATTTTGTCGATTATAGAATACGGTAGTTTTTGTTTTCAGTTAGCGGCTCGGTCGCACATCATCAAACTGGAACGTATTCAGTATCGGTGTTTTCGTATCGCGTTAGGTTGTATGCACTCGACTCATACCATGAGTCTTGAAGTGCTGGCTGGCATGTTGCCACTCTCGGATCGGTTTTCAGAATTATCTCTCCGGCTCCTCACCAGGTGTGAAGTTATGAACCCCCAGGTGATCGAAAATTTTGAGAAGCTCCTTGAGTTGAATCCTCAAACCCGCTTCATGACTTTGTACCATTTGTACATAACACAGGATGTCAGCCCTTCGCTGAATATTCCCAATCGTGTTTGCTTCTCCGACTTCGGAAATTCGATTCATTTTGATTTATCCATGAAACAGGAGCTTCGTGGAATCCCAGAGCATCATCGTCCTATGATTGCTCCGGTGATATTTGCTGCAAAGTATGGACTAGTTGATTCCACCAAAACGTTTTTCACTGACGGGTCATTGATAGAGGACTCCGCTGGCTTTGGTGTATACAATGCAAATTATAGTGTCGCTCGTAAACTTCAAGCACCTTGTTCTGTTTTTGTCGCGGAATTGGCAGCAATTCATTTTTCTTTAGAAATTGTTGCCTCTTTTACACCGGATCAATACTTAATTTTCACGGATAGTCTTAGTTCTATAGAGGCTATTCGCTCCTTGAGGCCGGTAAAGCACACCTCTTATTTTCTTATGAAAATACGAGGTCTTCTAAGTGCTTTATCTTCACGTTCTTTTATTATCACCTTTGTGTGGGTCCCTTCTCATTGTTCGATTCTTGACAATGAGAAAGCGGACTCGCTTGCAAGGGTGGGCGCTATGGAAGGCGATATTTATGACCGACAAATCGCGTTCAACGAATTTTTCTATATTTTTCGTCAGATATCACTCGATAGCTGGCAGTATAAATGGAGTAAAGGAGATTTGGGGCGATGGCTACATTCTATCACTCCTAAGGTGTCTAAAAAATGTTGGTTCAGGGGATTGGATGTGGGTCGAGACTTCATTCGTGTGATGTCTCGCCTCATGTCCAATCATTATTCTTTAAACGCTCATTTGTTCCGTGTTGGGCTGGGAGACAGCAATCTCTGTGAATGCGGACAAGGTTACCAGGACGCAGATCACGTTATTTGGTTTTGTGCTGAGCATCGCACAGTGATTCCATTCCATACAAAAGGCGGAAAAAAGTCTAAAAATGGAATTTACACAGCTAAATTATGTGTTTCCAAGTAATTTTTTGCCGCTAATTTCAAATATGTTATCTAAATAGTCGTATCAGACCACAATTTCGAGATATGGCCACTTTATGGTCTCCTGGAGTATCCGGAACATCCGATAAAATGAAGAATTCTTTAGTCTCGTCCTAAAGCAATACGATTCTTTACAAAACTACTTGTACATAAAATGTAAGAAGCAAAGCGATTTGGAGAACAATGTATGGCTCTAAGTGGCCATTTCATGGTCTTCCGGATGCTCCGGAACATTCGTAAAATTTGATAACTCAGCGATTCGAAACTAAAAAGATGAAGTGGATCTTAGAATTCTGCAATGCTAGGTAGGTTTGTTTTTTTTTCATTTTGTCATTAGGGTGATCCATTTTAAATAGGGTGGTCCAAAAAACAACATTTTAGAAAATATATATTTCTACAGAATTATAACGTTTAAACCATTGGACCGATATTCATTTTTTTATGATGAAAGTATATGAAAAATAATAAGTAATTGTTTTAAGAATTAGTATGAATATAAAAAAAATCTTAGAAATCATTAAAGAACTGTCCAGTTTTTATTATTTTAGTGTCGACTACAATTTTCAAGTTTATTTCAATTAAGGAAATTCAGACGATATAACGTTAACTCATTATAAAGATTTAATCCAATTTTACAAAAGAAGGGTATACAGATCGCTTGGAAAATCGACTTTTGGTCCGAGGCCCGGAGTACCGAGTGATATATAACATTCAACTCAGCTAGTCAAGATTGTATTTTTTGGGTTTTAATTATCAACTTATCAAATAAACAATAACAAAACTTCATCTGCATGCTTTCTACTAGAGTCCCTATAAAGAGTCACGCCAAGAGTGAAACCAAATCTACCTATCGGGGCTACCTATCGAGCAGCCCATTTGAATCATGATATCTACTTTCTACGACGCAGCAAACATGGTAAAATAAGTTTAACGTATGAAATGACAAAAATAACTGAAATTTATTACTTTGAAAATGCGCAGTGGCAGTGCATCTTTCCAAGGAGTCAGGATGCAGGATCGTTTCTCTTTAAGAATCCCGGGCATTGCATCAGCAATCAGTTTTGTAAGCAATCTATATTTTTCCTTTGTAAAAATGTATGGTAAAAATCGTGTTACTCTAGAACGAAAGTGATGCACAACTCTTCAGATATTCCGCATATTCCGGATGATCCGGAAGACCATGCAGTAACCAGTCGAAATCAAAAATTGGTTACAAGAGTGAATTCGTTCTCACGTTGCATGTAAATTGATTTGAAAATAAACACTTAAATTTATCCACATATCGTGAGATCTGACCATTTTAACACTTTCCTGGGAGTACTAGGAATAATGTGATCATAATGGTCCTGGAAACTTGATATCATCACCATTGGACTTATTTTTGAATTCGCATGTAATTTGATGTGCCGCATGATGGGTTTTGATCTTAGGCCAAAATTGGCCGCTTCCCCGGGGGAATCTCCGGAACCAGTGAACCGATTCAAATTATTTAAAAGCAAAGTATAGGACTACAGTACGTTTCATTTGGTGGTTGTTTCATTCAAATCGGTTCAGTAGTTGCTTGGGAAATTGAGTTAGAAGTTTCGTTACACACATACACTACCTACACACATACACACACAGACATTCAGTTCGTTGTATATCACACTCGGTCCTCCAGGCTTTGGATCAAAAGTCGGTTTTCCAAGATATGTGTATATATACACTACCTTGTAAGAAGGGTGGTATTCTAGTATGAGATTTATGTATTTACCAATTTCAAGGGTTTCCCAGACATTCCAGGACTCTGGCCTCCCAGAACCGTAGTTGCGCAAGTTTGCGCAAGATGAAACCCACATTTTCAGAAAGCTGGTAAAAACATCTTCAAAATAAGCCTATTGTGGTGTATGTGCGCATGTGTGCTCACATTTGAAAATTTAGTTGAAGTTTTTTTCCGATCCTCTATACATTTTATATGGGAGTATAAAACCACGACCATGTAGGACCCATACTTTGAAAAATTGTAGAGAGCACAATGTTCATCCAATCGTCATGAAATTTTGGAAAAAGAAATTTCAAATAGTGTACAAAATTAGAAAAATATATTTATTGTAAAATGAGAAAGTTGATTTTTCGACTTTTTTCCGCCTTGGAATCACTATGCATGGGGGCAGACATGTGTTATATTTTTCTTTCCGTTCGGGCGGGGGACACCCCACCAAACCACCCCAACAAATTATTTCTGCCCCCCCCCGGGGGGTTATAAAACAACTTTTTGTTTTTTTTAAAAACAATCCCCCTAATTTTTTTTTTTAAAAAATATTTTTTAAAGTTAAAATTTTTGGGGTGTGTGTGCAGCGGTGTGTGTTTGTGGTTGTGTGTGTGAGTGTTGTTGTGTGTGTGAGTGAGTGATTTTTTTTTAAATCGAAAACGTTCAGTTAATAAATTGTAATTTGAAATTCTAGGTATAAGAAAACCATTGTTCCTTATGTTTTGTTTAAAATTTCCACCGCACTTTTCCCATCCATTAAATTGTAATTCCTATTAACCTCGAGACGGCCGCGAGTAATCGGTTCCACCCCCTTAACTTTAGTTCTAAGATAACTGATGTATATAAACATGAAAACTTGGCTCTGTAAAGTTGATTCGATTGAGCCTGCACAAATAAATGAATTCATAAAAACAAAAAAAAAAAAGTTAGAAGATGGTGCCAACTGTTTAATAGAGAAAATTAATCAAGCTTTTCACGCCAGCTGTCCATCAAAGGAGCGCTCTACCAACAGAAATGTTTCCTGGTGGAATGACAGGCTAGGAAAACTACGCAAAAAAGCTCGAAAACTATTCAATCGAGCAAAAATTACATCAAACTGGGCTCAATATAAAGAGGCTTTAAGTGACTATAATAGAGAAATAAGAAGATCCAAGCGGAAAGATTGGAGGCGCATGTGTGAAAACATAGAAAGTGTTCCCGAAACTGCAAGGCTTCAAAAAGTTCTCTCAAAAGACCACTCAAATAGTCTCAGTATGCTTAAGAAGATGGATGGGAACTTTACTGAAAACGCTCATGAAACTCTGGTACTAATGATGCATACTCACTTCCCAGGGTCTCTTCCTACTACTGATCAACTACAAGATCAAAACTGCATACAAAATGGTACAACTACAGCAAATGCGGCACAAAATAATCATGGTACACCACTGAAATCCTTAACGAAGTGCCCGTAAATTTAGTAAATTAGACTTTTACTTACTCTAAAATTGAATGGGCCATTGATTCAGTCCCTTCAAATCTTCTGGTCCAGATGGAATTATTCCATCACATATCCAAAAATGTAAATCAATAATAATACCTGACTTAAACAGACTAAAGGGTGTATTCGATAAAAATGGCACACACATATATACTCATCAAAATTAAACTGATTATCGGATTTTCTTGAAATTTTCAGGGAATGAAGAACTACTAATGAGTTTTGATTAACAACATTTGTTTTATTCAATTTCGTCTCCCATCTCGAATGCCCGCACCTTCCTTTTCACTCCACCCATCAAATTTTGTGCAACCGATTTTCCCAGTGTTTTTGTTGTTTTTACCCAAATTTTCTTCAATTTTAGTTATTTTATAGTTTTGGGATGTTTGCTAAGTTCCGTTTTCATAATTGCCCAGAATTTTTCAATTGGACGAAGTTCCGGTGAATTTGGTGGGTTCATATCCTTTGGCACAAAATTGACTCCGTTGGCTCGGTACCACTCCAATACGTTTCGAGCGTAGTGGCAGGATGCTAGATCAGGCCAAAACAGAGTTGATCCTTTGTGCTTCTTAATGAATGGCAAGAGACGCTTCTTAAGGCACTCTTCCGTGTAAATCGCACCGTTTATTGTTCCGGAAGTGATGAAGGGAGCACTTATTTCACCACATCCGCAAATCGCCTGCCAGATTAGAAACTTCTTTGCAAATTTCGATAGTTTCTTCTTTCGAACATCCTCCGGAACATCGAACTTCGACTTGGCAACGAAATATTCTTGCCCAGGAAGTTGACGGAAGTCGGCCTTGACGTATGTTTCGTCATCCATCACGATGCAACCGGATTTGGTGAGCAGTTTCGTGTAAAGTTTCCGGGCGCGGGTTTTCGCAGTGATGTTTTGTTTTTCATTCCGGTTTGGGGCTTTTTGCACTTTGTAAACATGTAACCCAGCACGCTTCATGGTTTTCTGCACAAAACCGACTGACACCTTAGACTTTTTAGCGACATCTCGAATTGACATGTTTGGACGGTTCTTGAATTGTTGTACGACTTTCCTGGCCATTTTACTGTCCATTGGACCACTTTTACGACCACTCCCTTCCTTCCTTTGGACACTCAGACGCTCCTTGAAGGTTCTTATTACACGAGACACAGTTGTATTTGCAATTCCAAGCCTTTTAGCAATCCACCGGTGGGACGCCACTGGATTTTGATTGTGAGTGCACAAAATTTTCTCACGGACAATTTCTTGTTTCGACGACATGACTGGAACTACTGAATGTATAATTATGAAACTTGGCAGATGTAAATAATACACTATGGATAAGATCTACTCAAATTTCTAGGTTTTTTACTCATACGATACAATAGTTACAGAAGATTTTCTGTGTGCCATTTTTATCGAATACACCCTTTATTCAAAGCCAGCTTCTTATTGGGATATATCCCAAAAAAATGGAGGCAAGTCAGAGTAGTATTTATACCGAAGGGAAATAAAAAAGACAAGTCTTCACCAAAGTCA
This sequence comes from Aedes koreicus, assembly GCA_024533555.2. Classification (NCBI taxonomy): domain Eukaryota; kingdom Metazoa; phylum Arthropoda; class Insecta; order Diptera; family Culicidae; genus Aedes; species Aedes koreicus. The sequence goes on along the minus strand of JAHHFK020003124.1, from coordinate 17,391 downwards.
TTTAGGCCTATAAGTCTATCATCAATATTGTTGAAATTAATGGAAAAACTTATTGATGAACATGTTAAATGTGATATACTAACCAATAATCCATTATCAAAAGAACAATTCGCTTATCAGACGGGTAAATCAACCGTAACAGCCCTTCAAATTCTAGTTAAAAAAAATAGAAACGTCCTTAACTGCTAAGGAAATTCTGTTGGCAGCGTTTCTTGACATCGAAGGTGCTTGTGATAATGCCACTTTCCACTCGATGATAAGAACTATGAGAAATCGTGGCTTCAATAATAAAATAATTAATTGGATTGTTGAAATGCTATCGAGCGTTTCCAGATGAAATCAGCCGGAAAAAGTCAAAATCTTGCACGACCCTCTCCGATTTTGATGAAACTTTGCACATGTCTTCGGAATTGGTGATGATGGATTTTCCGCGGGTTAAGGGAATTTTTTGACTCAAGACAAATTTTTCAAAAGGGCGTATTTTTCAAAAAATCATAACTCGAAAACTGTTGGTTGTAATAAAATTGCGTCTGAGAAGAAGTTGTAGTTAATTAATTTGACTTTATGAAAAAAATATGTACAAAGTAAAAAAAATTTTTTTTTTCTTCAAAAAAATTAAAAATTAAACTTAAAAATCAATTAGCAAATCTGTCCAACGTACTATTTTTATAACTTTTTTTCCAAAAAGACTTTAAGTCATAAGAAAAAGAATAGAAGTTGTTCTACGATGGAGCAACTTAAGATTAAAAAGTTCTTAGAAGTAAGAAAAATTCAAGTTTTTTCCAATTTGTTGTTTTTGCATAAAAAACCATATTTTAATAATATAATACGATTCTTTTAGTGATTTTAAACAAACATGCTTTTGGTGAGCAACATTCTATATGTACCCGTTTTCGAGATAATTTGAAAGTAATGTCGAAAAAATGGCTTTTTCCATGAAAATATCCCTTTCTCAAAAGTTAGTCGTGATTGTCCATTTTCAAATTTTTTTTTTTTTTCAAATTGTACATAAAATTTTTAACAACTATCCTTTTGACACCAATTGTAGCCTGATCATTGTTCCAATGATGACTTTGAACAGCATCCTGAAGTACAAATGAATAATTCTCTGCAAAATCGCAAATTATAACTACTTCTCCTTCTTTTAATGAAGACTTTGTATCTTTTAAAAATTTAGATTGCTTTGTTTTTATATAATCATGAGTTAATAGTTTTTCTAATTTCTCGCTAAAATATTCAACAAATCCATCGACAGGTTTTAATAGCGTTTCTAAATTACATCTATCAGTTGTAATCCATTGTTCGAACGATATCTCAGACAAGTTATGTTTCTCAAGTTCTTTTAAAAATCTTATCTCAAATTCTGACAGCGTGGGACAATTTTCGCATTCACGGAGGTAACAATATTTTGATCTTGATGATGAATTACACAATAACTTCTCAAAATGTTGATTACAATCAGTGTTGAATGAATATTTTTTTAAACTGTGAAGCATTAAATCAATATTTTCGTGAATTGCGCAAACACAAACGTTGTGAGAACCTGAAGCATTTAGCAATTTACAATGTTTTGGTCGTAATGCTGCAAAAGTACTAAATCCAATTTTATGTTCACTGACTTCTTTAAATCGAGTGAAAGTTTCTCTAAGTGATGAAAGTAATAACCGTTTTTGAATTTGTTGACGCTTACCATTAGTGTTTACAGAGACATAATCTCTTTGTCCCGGCATGGCCCTGCTGATGTCATCCTCGTCAAAAAATTGTATCACTTGATTGTTTATATCCGGATTCAAACGATTCCCCGATCTGTCGTTGGGGGTAGCCAATACTCCATTTTCGGCTGCCAATTCTTTTGCTTGTAATGCAAGGTATTTGTTTGTTTCAAATTTGCTCGTTATCTGCTGAATCGTCCACGAATTAGGCAAAACTGTTAATATACGTATTTTATCTATTCTCGAACAATCTGGTTCTATGAATTTTTCTTTCAATTTGGAAATAATTTCATCATATTCCACAACCTTTGTTTTCAATGTAGCTAACTCTTCGACTTCTTCTTGTGGTGGTAAGCTGAATAGATATTTTCTAATACCTGCTACAATTTCGGCAAATTTTTGCCGACGGTATTTATCGTTTTTAAATTCTCTAATGGATATCGGAGACACATTTATTCCTGCAATTCCATTATTGAATAACTCAATGTTGTGTATCCTGGAATAATCCGGTAGGTCACTGTCCTGAGAAGATGCCGAGGTAATTGAAGTTGCCGATGGTATTTCCTTCAAATCGTTCCGTGATGTGGTTGGTGCTGCGTCATGTCCACCGTTTTCTGGTTGCTCCACTCTTTCGACAGGATTACGACGATACGAATATAACCGACATGAATCACAAATTCTTAATGACGTGTCCAAATGGACCGTACACTGCATGGATAAAAGTTTTTCAATTAACTTGTCAGTTAAATTTCTAAGTTTAGGCGAACACCGTCTCCCGATTTCACGAAAAGGTTTACAACAATGCTTTGTTTCGAGTTCCATTTCAAATCGTTTTACACTTTACGCTACTTATGAAAGACACTGTTAAACTGATGTCATGACTTTGTAATGTAATCCTTTTTATACGTACTAGGTACGCACTTTAGGTGGGCTTCAAATGGTGAGTTGACAACTTCGAAGGAGGATGCGGCCGACCTCTCGTCCTCACAAGTTCCTACCTCACGCCTCCACGAGTCATATGATCACAAAAGACTGCCAGCTGAAACATGGAGACGCTGGTTGGCGTAGCCTGGGCAATGTTGTCAATCTGACAATAGCGAAGTGAGGGGGTGCGACTGAAGATCTTGTACCTTTAAATCATATTGTATATTTCCCATTCTCATTTTATCAATAATTTCAGCTCGCTTTGGAATCATTTTTGCATTCCAAAACCATGTAAGAGCCGGGAGCAACACGACCTGCATCAAAGGCTCAATTTGTTTTTCAGCATTTCAGCATTACACTTAATTTAAAATTGCACTTCTGAATTTCAACTACTATATTCATAAAAGACTGGCATGTGCTTATAAGCAATGTAAGATTATATTTTAATATTGTGTTTAGTGGCATTATGGTAAGATAAGCCATTTATTTCAGGAATCATCAAACCGGACTCTTCGTTCACTCCAATTGCTATCTTTGAAATGTTACTAGAACAGTATAAAAAAAAAAATTACTACATGTCTTTTAAAACAATATCTTTTATTGAAATTTTATCTTTGGTATTTGGAATGATCTATTCTGTTTTCAGCTTTTCCAGGACAAGAAGGATATTAATTCATATCTAATTTTTATTTATTTTTCAGTAACAATCCATTGGTAGTATCATTCAAGTTTGAAATTTGAATAAATTGGCATGTTTGTCTATAATGATATCCTAATATTGTGTGTACAAAATATACTAAATATTAAATAACATATAACGGGGAAAGGGAGGGACCATCAGGGCACCCAAGTGAAACGATTTGGATAGGGAGCATGGGACTGCCTCCTCCCTATTGTTAACATTTCGCGGAACGAGGGCGGGCTCTTCGACCCCATCTATTGGGTTTATTCTGTCAATCGAGGGCTCGATTCTAGTGCTGTGCGTGTGAACTTGCTTTTGGAAGGAGATTCTTTTCCCTATATTCGCGGGTTTCGCTTAAGTGTCTCTGCTTACGGGCCCGCCCAAACGTTTTTGGCCCTTCATACACGAGCTTGATGATCACAAACAATATTAGAATCCTGATCAAATCGTTTTTCAGATTATTCCACTGCTATGGAAAGTTACCTTGCTACAATAGATGGTAGTTTTATATCATCATCATCATCACTAGGCCCCGTTTTTTTTTTTTTTTAAAATAATGTTATGTGGGGGGGGGAAAATATAAATTTTTTTTTTTTTCAACACCAAAGGAAATGCAAGAAAAAAAAAAAAAAAACAAAAAAATTTTTTTTTTACTAGTAAAAAAAATTTAACAAATAAAAAAAATTATTTTTCTTCCTAAACAAAAAAAACCGCTCACCAAAAAAAAAAATAAATTTTTTTTTTTTTTGGTTAGGTTTTTATAAAATATTCTAAAAAAAAACAGCAAATTTTGTCGTGTTACCTACAGTAAATATCAGGAATCAGTTTGTCTAGTATTCTCGGTAAAAAAAGGTATATTGTAGAAAATTTTATGTACAATTTGAAAAGAATACTTTTGCAGATGGACAATCACGACTAACATTTGAAAAAGGGATATTTTCATGAAAAAGCCATTTTTTCGACATTAATTTCAAATTATCTCGAAAACGGATACATTTAGAATGTTGCTCACCAAGAGCATTTTTGTTTAAAATTACTAGAAGAATCGTATTATATTATTAAAATATGGTTATTTATGCAAAAACAACAAATAAGAAAAAAATTGAATTTTTCTTACTTCTAAGAACTTGTTTATCTTAAGTTGCTCCATCGTAGAACAACTTCTATTCTTCTTCTTATGACTCAAAGCCTTTTTGAAAAAAAGAATTATAAAAATCGTACGTTGGACAGATTTGCTAATTGATTTTTAAGTTTAATTTTTGATTTTTTTTGAAGAAAATTTTTTTTTTTTTAAAGTGTACATATTTTTTTCATAGAGTCAAATTAATTAACTACAACTTCTTCTCAGACGCAATTTTATTATAACCAACGGTTTTCGGGTTATGATTTTTTGAAAAATACGCATGACAAAACACATACGCCCTTTTGAAAAATTTGTCTTGAGTCAAAAAATTCCCTTAACCCGCGGAAAATCCATCGTCACCAATTCCGAAGACATGTGCTAAGTTTCATCCAAACCGGAGAGGGTCGAGTTCAGTCATTTGCTCATTTGACAGAGAAATGCTCTATCCAAAAGAGAAATATCAGCAAATCTTAGAGGCTCAGAGGTGAAAGTAACAGCTGTGAAGGGCTATCCTCAAGGGGGCGTCTTGTCTCCCCTTCTATGGTCTCTTGTTGTTGATGATCTCCTTTTAAAACTAAAGATTAAAGGATTTGAAATAATTGGCTTTGCGGATGACATTGTCATTATAGTCCGTGGTAAATACGGTTCTATCATGTTTGAGAGAATGCAAATAGCATTATCATACACACTATCGTAGTGCAAAACCGAGGGATTAAATATCAATCCCAAAAAAAACGACAATTGTACCTTTTACTAAAAAACGGAAAATCTCCTTCACTGATCTTAAACTAGGAGGCGTTAAACTGTCTTTATCTTCAGAGGTCAAGTATTTAGGTGTAACTCTCGATAAGCATCTTTGCTGGAACAGTCATATTGACCAACAAATAGGAAAGGCAACGAATACCTTCTGGATCTGTAAAAGAACTTTTGGAAAGAAATGGGGCCTTAAGCCTAATATGATTCACTGGATATATTCAACTACAGTCAAGCCCAGAATCACGTATGCCTCACTTATCTGGTGGCCGAAGACTAAACAGATAAAGGCACAAGAAAAACTGAACAAGCTGCAGAGGCTTGCTACTACCTCTATAACTGGGGCAATGCATAGTACTCCTTCAAAAGCACTAGATGCTCTACTCAACATTCTTCCTTTACATCAATTTATACTACAGGATGCGGAAAAAAAATGCACTACGGCTCAAACGGTCCATGAATTTTGTTCGATGGAGATCTTGTTGGACACTTGAGTATCCTAAAAGTGTTTTCGATAAATCCTTTAATATTGATAAGTGAAGATTGTATGCTCAGGAGAAACTACTTCAACCATAAATTCACAGTCCACGCAGCTGCTCGTTCTGACTGGGACAAAAGAGAACCGAGGTTTCGTCTGGGCTCAACAGACATCTATACAGATGGTTCAAAGCAAAATAATTTGGTAGGGGCTGGTATAACTGGTCCTGGGATAAACTTGTATGTGGCAATGGGAAAATATCCCACAGTGTTTCAAGCTGAAATATATGCCATACTGGAATGTGCATCAATCTGCATTAAACGAAATTATAAAAATGCAAACATATGCATTTGTTCAGATAGCCAAGCAGCTCTGAATTCTTTAAAATCAAAAACATTCACATCTAAACTGGTGTGGGAATGCGCACAACTTTTACAGCATTTGTCCTGTCGCAACATGGTTAACCTCTATTGGGTTAACCTCCTGGTCATTGCGGAGTTGAAGGAAATGAAAAAGCTGATCAGTTGGCAAGAATAGGGTCATCCATGCAATTCATATGGCCCGAACCATTTGTTGGATTATCTACTTGCGCCTTAAAAATGGAACTAAGGAACTGGGAAAAGGAAAAAGTACAGGCAAACTGGAACAGTATCTCCAATGCCCGGCAATCCAAACTGTTCATTAAGCCCAACGCGTCTCATACGCAAAAGTTACTTAAACTTTCAAAACACGACTTGAGTACATACACTGGTTTGATAACAGGACATTGTCCAAGTAAATATCACCTGAAAATCATCGGTAAACTTCACGAAGATAAATGCCGCTTTTGTGGATTAGAGAGTGAAAGCTCTAAGCATTTAATGTGCGACTGTGTTGCACTATTTAATAAACGATGCAGATTTTTTGACAAGGGGCTCATTGAACCCTGTGAGGTCTGGAACGCCGCTCCCAATCAAGTAGTACGTTTCATAAGAAATGCAGTACCTGCTTGGGAAAATTGCCCACTGCCGTAGTGGTAGTAACTCCGGATCACCATTTACAATTAAAAGTAACGATTGTAGAACCAGACATATGTATTAAAATATGCTCGTTAAGATTAAGAGAAAATGAAACCATCAGTGCTCACACGTCACAGCCAGAAGACGATGATTCGCTAGAACTGCCAAAGGAATTAGAACTTGACTGTTTGGAAACAGAGCTTAACGTAACAGAACAGGAAAGATGTCAGCTCACTGAGACACTTAAACTTTTTCAATGGACTATCGAGGAAAAGCTAGGACGCACAAATCTAATTGAACATGAAATCGAAATAATAGAAGGAGCCAGAATGCGCGAATTACCAATGTTCAGGTACTCCCCCCCCGCGTGGAAAAGAAAATTAAAACAGCCCCCCCCCCCCCCCAAAACCCCCCCAAACCCTTTTCCAAAAAATTGCCCGAGAAAAAAAACTGGGGGGAAAACTAACATACACATGTAAATAAACTGCAAATGGGTAAAACAACCAAACCTTCTCCTTAAACTCAAATGTAATACAATGTTAACAATAGGGAGGAGGCTGTCACATGCTCCCTAGCCATATCGTTTCACTTGGGTGCCCTGATGGTCCCTCCCTTTCCCTGTTTTATGTTATTTAATATTTAGTAAGTTTTGTTGTGGTCATTTGATTGCTTACCTTGTGTTAGAAAATTTGGCTGAAAAAATATATACCGTTCTTTACTTATTGTTTCATTTGATGTAGTGTCCAGGTTGCCTTCCAGTGTGTCATACGGTTTTGCTCACGGCCATGGAATAGGGAAGAGAACAGGAGAAAGAGAAAAAGCATTAGTACTTAGTAACATGCTATGTGTATGTGAGATTTTCATGGTGATATTCTCACAACGGCAGTTCAGAATGGTTCGACGGATGAGAGTTCATTCCCGATTAATTTCCACTTGTTTACTCAACTCCATCACGTTTAGTTATAGAAGACAAGAAACATTTTACTACGTGCTATATTTTGGAATATCAGGGCATAGATCCCCCATAGCATCTTCAAGTGATCATTACAAGCTGTCCATTTGGTTCAGGCACTTTTGAACGTTGATGTGGCAGCCTATTCACACAGGAATGGCTGACCCACAATTGATACGTTGCGGATGCGTTGACGTAAATTTGACAGAAAACCTATGGGAGAACTGTCAAATTCACGCAAACGCATCCGCAACGCATTAATTGTAGGCCAGCCATGAACCGAAAGGCAGGGATTTATAAATAGTTTTTCTTCGTACACAAATTCCCTTGCTGATAAATAAAGAGCCATTCCCTTTCTTTTTACCTTAAATACAGTATTGATACTTTTATGAACCATTCGATTTAAGCTTATAAGTTTTTGAATGTCTTTGATATAAACATTTAAAAATTTGTGCTAAATAAATAACACCAGGACTGATCATATATGGCAGTATAATTTTTTTTAAGTAGATTAATACTCGCGTAAATGTGTATTGGTAAACATAAAAAATGATGATGATTAATTTATAGGTTATTTAGACAAATTTTTTGACCATATCGGTCATTTCTAAAGTTCGTCGGCTAGAGAACAGAAGCTAGCCATTGTGGTTCTTTTTCATCTACCGATTATTTTGAAGGTGTGTTCAATTGGTTTTTCTTCTTTAACAAGTGTTTAAAAAATGAAATATATTCATTTCGGAATAAGTTTTTATTTAAAGTGTGCAATCTTAAAACAATTAAATATATTTGCTTGTGTTTTTTTTTTATTCAATAGTGTTTCGGGAATTTTGACACAAGTGGCGAAGGCTCTATTCTTCTAAGATTTCTTTGTCTACAAAAAAGGTAAAGCTATTGTGAATTCATTTTTTTTCTTGTATGATTTTAATTCGTTTGTTGTTGGAGCTCAGCGTCCACTAGGGGCTTTTCTGTTCGGGCCTAGAGGTCGTAGACATCTACATCCGCTATCTTCTTTTGGCTATTGTGCACGCGATGCATTTTTTGTGGCAACAGCTCGTTGAGGCCCGCCAGCTCTTGGCAGACAAACGGGGTAGGGAGAAATTTTCCTTCAACCTGCCTGCGTACGGTTGTCATATGATCGGGTAGAGTATCGGAGTGCCGACACCCTCAACCCCGCAACTTTAGTTCGGCCATGCTATATCCGACCAAGCCCCGACAACTACGGGATCCCTTTCTGGTGGAGGTTCCTTGCTACGTGACTACGAAGGCCAGAACATCGCAAGCCAGAACATCGCACGCCAGTCGCGTGCCCTCCGGTTATATCGGACTACACAAAGACCCTGTGCAGGTTAGTCATTCATGGCCATGAAACACACACACAGTAACGATACCAAAAAAAATAATTACAGGGTGTCTCACAATAGGTGTCACTTAAACAAAATGGGGTTACAGCAAAACAAATCAACCAAATCATAGATTTTATTTTTCATTTAAAAGATACATGTTATAGAAATAAACCATATTAATTCAATTCGTATCTCTCCCCCTTTTCCTTGATAACGTTGGGCAAACGCTTTGTAAACCCATCGCAGCTGGCACGCACGATTTTCTGAGGAATTTGGTCCAAAATATCAAACAAATGTTTCTTGAATCGATCTAAAGTAAGCCCTTCCGTAGGGTCTATATGTTGAAGCATATAACCCCAAACAAAGTAGTCAAGTGGGTTGAGATCCGGTGAAGTTGCAGGCCATTCTTCGCTTTTTATGAATTCGGGTATATTTTCCGCGCACCACGCTTGAGTCTTCTTTGCCTTGTGAGCTGGAGCTGAGTCCTGTTGGAAACAATATGGTGTATTCCCATAGCATAGTTGAAGCATGAGAAAGCAGATGGTTCTTCAAAACCTACTCGATGTAATATTCAGTGTTGATTTTTACGTTAGGTTCTATGAAAAGAAGAGGAAGTTTTTCTTTTAGTGGAACGGCGCCCCATACCATGGTTTTCGATACATTCTGATAGCGTTCTACAGCTAGTTTATCTCTTGGAATATTGGTAAAACTTTTGCTTTTAATCCGAAAATAAAATCACAGCTTTTTCATTTTAAGTAAATGCGCGTCTTGTTTGGTCTGCTTCAACATTTGATTCTAATGATCCGGTTTCCTTATGATTTTGACGTGAGAAACAACGATTTGGTTATTACGGTCCGCCATGTTTTTTTTTCTGTTGGATGAACACATATAAGCTTTTCTTACCAGTCGCTACTGTGTGATTCCTTTTCGGGGCTAATATTTCTATAATGTATGAAGGTTCTGAATTTGTGTTGCAGCAACAGTTAGGAATACCTGGCAAAGGATCGCCATTGTGAATAACCGAATATCAGCCGAAAAGGAATCACAACTCGAGAAGTCGTAGCACGTCTTACCTGAACGCCGGTCAGCAATCGAAAGAGCACGCTTTCCACTAGGATGAGCAGATAGTCAATGGTACTCATGGTGAGTGCCCAGCGCACACTGGTCTAATGAATGTTCAGCTCACTATAGAATATAATGTAAGAACTCTTTCACACCCACACATTGATGATCACAAACAACAATAGAATCCTGATCAAATCGTTTTTCAGATTATTCCACTGCTATGGAAAGTTACCTTGCTACAATAGATGGTAGTATTATATCATCATCATCATCATCATCATCATCATAAAGGCGAAAAAAATATAAATAAATCATGAGAATCCGCCCATTCACTCGTGATTTAAATTGTTAGAAAGACAAGATTCTCGATTTTATTTTTATTTATATACAGCATATTCCCAATAAGCGATTACTTACTAGTCTAGGGGGGGGATGTGTCTATTCACTATGATTGGTACATTCCACTCCAACAGTTGTAATGAATTTGACGCGCCTTTCTCTAACAAATCATCTAGTGGAAAGCTTAACTGAATTGCATATTTTGTTACTCGTTTTATCGGATCATATTGCTGGAAGGAGATTCTCGTATTCCCGCAGGTTTCGAGTAAGTGTATCTGCTTACGGGCCAGCCCAACCCTTTTTGGCCAAGCATGCAGCAGTAAGTCAACCGTCTGGAAGACCATGATTACTCGAGTAAATTTCCTGAAAACAATGAATTCGTACATGATCTAGATATTATACCGATATTACAAAAAGTTTACATGAACACATAGCGGACGAATTCTGATCTAATGTGTACACCATTCAAAAAGCTCTGACAAAATACGATATTCGGTGGTTTTGGGACCCAAACTAACGGACGCTGGAGCTCTGGGTCTAAAAACTCTCTGTCAAACAGAGCGCTTTTCGGTACCTTTCGGTACTAGTATCTTTGGTTTTGTTTGGATTCGCTATGTTAAGGCCTGTACTCGAAAAAAAATGCACCATTTTTATCCGTGTGTATCTTTGTTGTCCGTGGGTAAAAATTTATGAAAATCTGGGTATAACTAGTTTGGAGTGAATTGTTTACATGTGCATAACAATTGGTTCAGTGGTTATTGAGATGTCATCGAATTCGATCGGAGGACAACTGGGAATCACCCATACAACTGTGTCTCGGGTTGGAAGTGGAAGAAAATCGAAGACAGCTGACCCTGTAAAGGCCCGGAAGGTGTTGGATTATCTCAAGTGTAATCCGAACCTTTCATTTCGCGACGCGGCTCTGAAGGCAAAGTGTTCCGCCTGGTTCGTTCAGCAAACCATGAAACGAGCTGGGCTTTGTGTATTCAAGGTCCGCAAGGCACCGAACCGGCGTGATCAACAAAACACAGCGGCCAAATCCCGCACAAGGAAGCTGTATCGAGAGTGGTTAACGAAACCGATGTGTGTGGTTATGGATGATGAAACCTACATCAAGGCAGACGCACAGCAGATACCGGGGCTGGAGTCCTACGTTGCCAAATCACGGTTTGATGTTCCGGAAGACATAAGGAAGAAGAAAGTGGACAAATTCGCCAAAAAATACTTGCACTAGCAGGCCATATGCCAATGCGGTAAACTGAGTAAACAGTACATCACAACGGGTACCACGGAGGCAAGACATTATTTTGGCCGGACCTGGCATCATGCCATTACGCGCGATCGACGTTGGATTGGTACAGAGACAATAACGATGTTTTTGTACCATAACCGCCAACCCCCCAAATTCACCAGAGATTCGTCTGGTGGAAAGATTTTGGGCCATAATGAAGGCCGAACTTCGAAAATCGTCCAAGGTGTTTAAGAACGAGCTGGAATTGAAGAAAGAATGGATGAAAGTGACCAAAAAGGTCGGCTCCACCATTGCACAAAATGTAATGAGGGGTCTTAAGGGAAAGGTGCGGGCTTTCAGCGATGGAAAGGAAATTGAATAAAGTAATGCCGAAACATAATCCATATGTATTAGTTTAGTTCCTGAAAGTTTCAAGAAAATCCGACTTAAAATAATTTTTTGGCTAACACTTTTGTCTGGTGCATTTTTATTTATTTATTTTGACAGAATATTTGAGAGTGTGTTGGTGTGGGTTACGTTATTTGGGGCTAATCATTAAGCTTGGGACCGAGCTTGGGACTAGAGGTGGGCAATCCGCTCATGGACTGAGCCAAAGAACTAGTTCATCAAGATGAACGAGTGACCTTTCGCTCTTTTTAATTGAACGGTAAGACCCGCTCACCCCACAAAAAAAAAACTAATATGTGAGCGGGAGCGTGAACGGGAGCTATTTCCGTTTGCAATATGACAAGCGAGCAAGAGCGCGAACTGCAGCACCTATCCAATATAGCTCACGAACTGCGCTGTGTTGTGTACCATGTGATAGGGGAGCTAGAGCTATTTAACTGAGTGAGAGCGCCTATTGATATGTGAATCCCGAGCTACTGATCGACTGCCTAAGCTAGTTTTACTGAGTGAGCGAGAGTGGGAACGAGATGGAAAGGCCCATCATGTGAATAAATTTTCTCCTAAATCAGAGGAACGTTCGAAACTGCCATGAAAAGAGCGAGAGTGGAATTAAAACTAGCAAGCAGATGGAATTTTTTCATTCACGCTCTCGCTCAACATTGGTTTTCAACGATTCTCTGTGTATGGTTAAATTAGGAAAAAATACTTCTAAGCTAAAGCAGGATGTTCTGACGAGATAGAACTCCATGTTCTATCTGTTAGAACGATTGCTATTCAACAAAGATGCTGTAAGTTCTACTTTGGCCTTATTGGATTCGACCCGCTTCTCGGCCTTTTCAATGAGGTTTCGATTGAAATTTCGTCAGAAAAAATTATTTCCTTACCTAAAGCTCAGTACTTGCCCACATTATGAGGGAACGGATCAAACTGTATTCAAACGATTCTCTTCCTCCAAATATCGAAAAATTGGTAGAAGAATCGAATGAACTGATCGCTCAAGCCATCTTTCTCGTTCCGCGGTTTAGGAAGCAAGATTTTGGAGCTCTGGAGATTTACAACGCGATGCACCAAGGTCTCGTGTACAAAATGCCAGTAGAATATTGATACTTCGTATGAAAATCAGCAAGCTGAACCCCAATCGGCATCGGCATCAGATAATAATGAAAAGGTTCTGCATTCTTTCAACGCTGTACCTTGTGAACGGATCTTTTCCAAAGTAGAACAACTGGTTGGTGAGAAACGTAGTAGGCTAACCGCGAAACATATTTCGCAAATTGTAATTACTTTAAAAAAAACAAATCGTATATTTCAACGAAAAGTACACATTTTTTTCAAAAATCTCAATATGCTGCTCCGAATTAGCTAAGTGCTACAAAAAGAGCAAATGAACGGTTCTCAAGAACTAGCTCACTTCAATGAGCGGAACTGTTCGGAGCCGTTCGCTATAGTGAGCTATTCTGCCCACCTCTATTTGGGACCGGTGTGCTACAACTTCCTGAGCCAAAATATATATTTATTTTCTTCTTGACTATCCACCCGCTGATATAATCATGTATAGTCCTGCAACTTTGCCAAAAGAAAAACGGTGCTAAATGTTATGTTATGTTATGTTATGTAGAAATGTTTGAATTTTGATAAAAAAATATAAAAATAAATAGTTGTTGTGGTCCAACATTTCGAAAATCATAAAAAACAAATACTTTGACCATTTTAGCAAATTTAAGTACATTAATTATTTTAATCAATATTTTTAATAATAACAAAAAGTAATGAGCTTTCTATTCATAGAAAGACATTGCAAATCGACCCAGTGCTACAAAAGTTATGATTTTTTTTTAAAAATGTCGATTTTTCTGGTAACCCTATATCGAACATGGTCATCCTAATAAAAAAATAGAAAAATACGGGTCTTATTATTTTCGATGAAGAACATACCAAGCGATTTTGAGCAAAATCGGACAACTTTTTTTTCGACTCTATTCTTTTCCTGTATATATACAGGGTGTTTGGTTCCTTATTAAGAATCTTTCAGGGGCTGAAAGAAGATCATATTTGATGAAAAAAATCATTCTACGCATATGGTCAAATCTCAACTATTACAGAGTTATTGAACTTTTTTATTTCGGTGGTATGTTTGCACTTAACTTCCCCCAACAAAAAAATTTTTTTTTTGACAGTAAACAACCAACGTTTATTCGAAACCAAAGAAAATTTTCTTTAAATTATTAGGGTATGTGTCCCTTGACTCAGCCTAATATGCAACAATCGATTACATTTTTTACTATAACTCGTAAAGTATTTGAGCAGGAAGCGATATTTAACTAGTTATAAACTTGCTTAAATATGTTCAATATGCCATTTGGTAGTATGTATCACGAAAAGTTACACAACTCATTTTATTAAGTCAGAAACTTTCGAGGGATATGGATGTAATGTCGGTCTATAAGCGCCAAAGTGGGTCTATTCATGGATGCAAGTTCGTCCCATTCGACAGATTTGTTATTAAATGTTGTCTTCGTACGATTTTTTTTTCTGATTTTCTGATTGAATGCTTTCCAGCTGTATTCGCTCTACCCAACAAACAATTTCATAAATCTAACTATACTAAAACTGCTAAGACACACTTAAGTGATTTTCACATATAATTAAGCGACCATTTGATAATCAAAACATTATAATTCACTCTACACAGATTTTGTTCCTTTAGTTTGTGTTAAGATGACCCATATGGAAAACTTACAATCGAAACTCAGACATTTTTATTGTGAATTTTACCAATAACAACATTTTTACTACGCTTTCCATATAACAGGCCATAGTTGGGAACGTGGAAAAAAATATGTTCCTAACATTGGGTCTATGGTTTTCTTGTTAAATCATTGTTATTTTACCTATGTGACCTGTTAGTTTATAACGTGTGACTATTTTCTGTACATCTTGGCTGTATTATTCGGTTTATAGGTTCAATTTCTGCAAATTAAGACCATTCGAAAATCGTGTAGATAATCTGTTCAGCTTAACCAGTAAAGTCATATTGTTTAAAAAGTTGAGGAAATCGAAAATTACGCGGAAGTGAGCAACTATTAATTGATTAATAATGTCTCAACTGCTTTGAAATAAATCGGTCATTCTGATAGGAATATAATTTTGTTGATTATCGATGAATTAATGACATATTTGGTACATAGGCCGAATGAAGGAGCTAGGCTGACATTACATCCCGTTACCCTATATATATATATATATATATATATATATATATATATATATATATATATATATATATATATATATATATATATATATATATATATATATATATATATATATATATATATATATATATATATATATATATATATATATATATATATATATATATATATATATATATATATATATATATATATATATATATATATATATATATATATATATATATATATATATATATATATATATATATATATATATATATATATATATATATATATACAGCAATTCCATGAAAAAAAGTTATACGATCTCTCAGAATTTTATAATATTCGGTAGGATTGTTCAACATCGAAAAATATTAGACCCGTATTTTTTTATTTCGTTATTAGACTGGACCTTTCTGCGTTAGACTGGTCCAAAAAATCGTGATTTTTCAAAATCTTCAATTTTCAAAAATTTATAACTCCTAAACCGTTTAACCGATTTTAGTCATTTTTGGCCATTGTATTGGTATTTTTTTGAATTTCCAAGCAAAAATACGAAACCTTTGAATATATCAATTTTTGTATGAAAAAAATACAAAACAAATAGTTTTTCTTGAATTTGACTGCGAGGGGCCTCAACGACTCCTTGTTTTAGTATTTTTAAATGAAAGAGCATTCAATTTTACATAACATATCAAAAAATTGGAGATGTTCTGCGTGTCGTTTTGGAGATACAATTTTTTTAAATAATAAATCATTACTCTTCATTTTATACATCACCCGCCTGTAGAAACGATGAAGATGCATGGTAGATTACCATGCGTCTCCATCCAATCAAACCTATGACTAATGAAATCTATGAGTAGGTCACAGAATGTCAAGTAAATATTATATAATAAATAATATTTACTTGACATAATTATATAATATTATAGCAACTAAGACTAATGAGACTTTAGGTAGATATTGACAATTTGATTACCTAACATTCTTTTCGTTACACAGAGGGGCATTGGTATTATTATTTAAAAGAAGAACCGTTGATACGTATTGACTACCTACTGTAGATGTAGAATGTTTATCGACCTGTGAGATTGAATTGAATTGTTTCTCGGCTGTAGCGATCAGGTCTACTCGCTGACGGGAGGGAGTAGAGTGGAATTTCTAAAGCGGAGAAGCAGCAGAGTGAACAACATCTCTTTCATTTCATACTCGTCGCTCGCTTGCGTTATCTGTTATTCTGTTGCTTTCTCGCTTTAGAAATTCCGCTCTACTCGCTCCCGTCTGCAAATAGACCTGATCGCTATAGCCGAGAAACAATTCAATACCTATTGTAGTCTAGGCTGCAGTTCACTTCACTTGATCGTAGGTACAATATAAACATCATATAAAACACGGAAATTTATGTAAGAAGTTACCAGTTGAAAACAAAGTATCATATCAGAACAGTTATATCAAAGAATATCGTAAAATGAAACGTAAGTGTTCAATTTGTAGTGTTTGGGTGTTGAGTTCGTGTTCCAGAAAAATCAACGCAAAATTGTACGACCATGCTGTGGAAAAAAAAGGTTAAAATTGATGAGAGTAGCTCTTTCATTTGTCAAAGTTGCTACAAGAAATTGTATAAGCACATTGATACCATGACCGAAGAACCCATTACAGGACCATCCAGTATAGGCACTACAGGTATGTTATATAAAAGTTCATATAATTCTGTTTTAATTTGAATTCTTCTCTTGCAATTGTTACTGGAACATTTTTATTTTTACATTCTTTTAGAATCGTGCGAAGCAACCAGTCACGAAACAATTGCCCTTGCAGGACCGTCCGGCATTGTTCCTTTTCCCTACCAAAGTAAATAATAAAATAGAAATTATTTGCATGATTTCCAATCAATCAATTTTTAATCAATAATTTGTTATATTTATTTACAGGCTCATTGGAAACAACCAGCTATGAATCGATCGGTACCACCAATAACACGTTTTTGTCTGACGATAATGAAATGCTAACACAGCTTAAGGATAACTTTAAGCGAAACAAAAGATAGCAATGAGCGAGATTTTAACCACACTGCCCAAAAAGTTGGTCTACATACAGGGATTATGCAAGAGTTTGATGCTTCCCAATATATGGCCAACCAAGTGAAAGTATTACAACAACAGGAGGGAATAATGTCAGTG